>JSUI01006537.1:0-66861 GCA_000833645.1 Huntiella omanensis | reverse complement strand
GCCTCCACCCGTATCGGTTCCGCTGGTACCGTCCGCAGACAAGCCGTCGATGTCTCTCCCCTCCGCAGAGTCAACCAGGCTATCTCCCTGCTGACCACCGGTGCCCGTGAGGCCTCTTTCCGCAACGTCAAGACCATTGCTGAGTGCCTTGCTGAGGAGCTCATCAACGCCGCCAAGGGTTCCAGCAACTCGTACGCCATCAAGAAGAAGGATGAGCTCGAGCGTGTTGCCAAGTCCAACCGGTAAAGGGAGAGTATTGGGAAACCTCTTTCTCTTTGGATCAGAAAAGAACAAAAGCGAGAGAATCAATACAATTGGGAGAATTCAAAAAATAAAACGTTACTTGGGACAGGTCAATTTGGCGTTTGCTGGTATATATATCCATGTTGAGATTGCTTTTTAGAATGCTGTTTTCTTGTTGTTTGTAGTGTACTGCATTGTTTAACATGAACATGGACATGTGGTTACACGCAGCAATAAACTTTTTTTCTGTTGACTTTGATTTGTTCTAGGGTTTGTGGTACGAGAGGCCAAGTGTGATCGAGCATGATGTCATACAACTGCATCGACATGTTCGTGTGTTGTGACGAAGAAAAGGTAGGTTGAGAGGGCGAAAAACAGGTTAACTATCAGCAGGTGAGGGCTCACAGATGTCTCGCTTTCTAGAGTATAGTGTCTCNGATTTGTTCTAGGGTTTGTGGTACGAGAGACCAAGTGTGATCGAGTATGATGTCATATACCTGCATCGACATGTTTGTGTGTTATGACGAAGAAAAGGTAGGTTGAGAGGGCGAAAAACATGTTAACCATCAGCAGGTGAGGGCTCATAGACGTCTCGCTTTCTAGAGTATAGTGTCTCCGGAGGTTAGTATATCGGAAACTCCGCCGGAGTATACAAGCGGCCGGAGCGATCCATTGCCGGATAGTACTTCCGTAGTGCACATAACTGTTGATCGCAACTCTGAGTTACCGAGTGAGGAAGCTCGATAATGAAATTTTTAGCCATATTGCTGTGGGTTATGTGTTCTCATGAATAGAGAAAATGTGCCTTAGTTCGGGGGGTAGTTCTGGGCAACTAACCAGACTATGTCCACGCCGTTGCGATGGTCACTGTGTTATCTTTACCGTGACCTATAGTCTTATGTTATCAAACCAATACGCCTTGATAGAGAAACACAAGTTAGAGCGGGCACATGTATTTGAAATGACAAAGCACACCTGGTTGCTAACTTACAGTCATCTCGGCAAATGTTGGAGTGTGAAGGAGAAGTCGGGATGCGTGTATTCCATGTAATTGATAACTGTTTACTTCGTTGTATAGAGAGGGAAAGATGAATAGATTACAACATCAAGTATCACATACATTCCCGTCAAAGTGACTTGGTTGTCTCGACATTCTCAACAACTTTGTCCACATGTTGACAATGTTTCCTATCTAGAACTACCAAGTTACCGGTAGAGATATATATGCTATGTTCAATGTTTCGCTGACGAGATACTCTGTTGAATCATATGTATATTGATTTGTATTCCTATATATCACTAAAACACTTCTCACGGTAGAATCTCGCACTATCTATACTTCAACCATCGGTAAGATCTGTCAGGTCTCATCTGTCTCTGGACATCCTGACCCAAATATCACGGTGCATGTTGGAATCTCCATGTACTTACAGATGGGCTCTATCCTTAACATGATCGAATATCTGCTAACATGGCGACGAATATATTGGGTCTACTGATGTCGGAGTATCTGTATGTGAAATGGGCTTCTGACACCGGCTGCCCCGCGTCTACTTTGAAGCACCTGCGTTAAATGTTTTGGGGTCATTATAAATGGCATGCGTTAAATACTCTGGGTATATAGCCTCGTCTCTGACTCTCTTTTCTGGCCATGTTCCCTCTCCCCTCTGGAGAGAACTCAACAGATAACACGATTAAGCATATGCACAACTCCACTGTCACCACTTACAACACTTATACCAAGACTCGTGAAGGTTTAGCAATATCATCGCATTACAAATATCATCCTTATCAATGCCGCACTACTTCTCTGTGCATAGATGGTGTTACACTCAATACTGACTGACTTGGGAAATCTCCATGTACAAATGAGTTTCTACTCGGAGGCAGACTACGAATAACCTTGGGTGATGAGTGCTCCTTTGAACTCAAGTTTTAACACTTTCGTCCCAACGCTTAGTTAAGTGTCACCATGGAGGTATATTTATCGGACGTTATGCTGTCAACAGAGCTATCTTTGTCAAGGACTAGGTGGCGGACTAGGAGGCATCAGCATACCACTGCGCCAAAAGAATTGGTACCGTTGGACTTTGTTATTGGGGAACGTTCTATCATGGTCTATATAGGGTTCAATTCCTATACAGTTTAAAGTGAGAAGCAAACACTAAGTGAGTAGCCACCAGATAGGGCAGAGGCGGACACGATGATAAACTAATAACAGTCACTGTGGCGGGAGTACGTTTGGTCCTTGATTGTATAGCTTCTTTATATCGGTTTCCACCTTCTCTAGTTAGAACTGCCAACTACATCGAATGCAGACATATTGACTTCTCCTCTATACTCTAACGTTCCCCGCGATCACTTCACTTTGGTCTTTTGTAACGGGCATCATCAAAGTTTTCCATGTAATGATTCACCAAGACAACTACTCTCTATAACCTGCACAATTCACTAAATCACTGGCACAAAAAAACTCGATATTTTCGAAAGCGTGCGAGAGCACAATATATTTTTTTAACACAAAAGATGGAAAAGGTTTACACCGCTGACTCTCCTCGCTCAAATATCCCAGAAAAAAAGGTAATAAAAAACAACACTATTACAATCATATATCCAAAATCCTTCCTAAGAAACTTAAATTCCCAACACCTCTCTCACATCAAAAGCAAAAAGGGAGCTCAGCGATGTAAAACCGCTAGTCCAACCGAAATCCTAAGAAGAAACACGGCAGAGCTTGGAAGCCTGGTGGTCCAGGTTACCGAAGATCTGCTCAGACATCTCCCAGTTCTCGGAACCGACAGCGTTGTGGGCGTAGAAGACATCGTAGGGGTCGAATCTCTTCTTGAGAGACAGGGCCTTGGCGTACTTGTCACCCCAGAAGGACTGGGTGAAGTTGGGCTCGGCGTAATCAGCCTCAGACATGTAAGCACCGGCACCGGGGCTGACAGCACGGAAACGCTCCATCCAGTCGTTGGTGACCTTGAGGGACATGTTGGTGATGTCCTCCTTGGTGGCAGTGAGATCCCAGAGACCGGCGAGAATGCAGTGGCAGACAGTGTCTCTCCAGGCGGGGTTGACGGCGTTGTCGGGGTAGTCACCAGCCTCGTTGCGGGGGGCAATGTTGAAGGCGATCAGCATGGCATCCTCCTCAACAACAGACTTGATAGCGGCAAAGGTCTCGTTGAACTTGGTCTCGTTGACGAAGTTGTCACGGGGGAAAAGACGAGAGCCCTGGCGAAGAGTGTTCTGACCCCAAGACTCAAGGGGGAAAGCGTCCTGCCAAGCATCGTAGTAGTTGTCGGCGTAGCCGTAGGTAGCGGTAGCGTTGACACCAATGGCAGCCCACTCAGCAAGGAAAGGCTCGGTGGTGTTGGCCTTGAAGGTAGCGAGGTCCATCTTGGGAGCGAACCAGGGAGCAATGTTGAGCATGTAAGAACCGGAGGCGACGGGGACGACAGTGAAGTAGATGTAGGTGCGCTGCTCGTAACCCCACTTGTTGAAGTTCTTGAAGAAGATGCGGAGAGCCTCGAAGAACTTCTCGTTGGTGAGACCATCCTCAGAGGTAGGACCGATGGAAAGAGTCATGGTAGAGGCCTCAAGCTTGGGGAAAGCCTTGACAACAACGGAGGTAACAACACCGTAGGTAGAACCACCACCACCACGGATGGCCCAGAAGAGATCCTGGTTCTGCTCGTTGGAAGCAGTGACGAAGCGACCGTCAGCAGTGACGACCTGGAAGGCCAGAACGTGGTCAGCAGCCATGCCGTACCAGCCAGAAAGAGGAGAGTGGCCACCACCCTGGATGTAACCACCCATGACACCGACAGTCTGGCCCTCACCACCAACGGCAGTGACACCAGCCTCGTTAGCAGCGGCGTAAAGCTCGAAAGCCTGGACACCGGCACCGACCTTGAAGGCAGGACCAGTGTAGTTACCCTGGGTGTAAGAAGAGAAGTACTTGATATCCTTAAGGTTGTGAGTCCAGATGGAAAGAGCACCACCACCCATAGACTTGGCAGCGAAATCGTGACCAGTGTTCTTGATGGCCAGACGAAGGTTCAGGTTGCGGGCAAGGTTGACAGCAAGCTGGACATCAGCGACGGTGGTAGCGTTGACGGCGTAGGCGGGAAGACCACCAGTGGTGCAGTTGCCGTCAGTGAACTGCCAGACACTAGAAGGACTGCAGTGGTTACCCTCGTACAAAGGAGTGTTAATGGCGGTGGGGTGATCAGTGGAAATGTAAGAGTCGTTAACCCAGTTGTTAGAGATGTAGTCACACTTGGCGGCGTCGTAGTTGCCGAAGTTGTTGTAGCAGACGGAGGCAATGGGGACAGTCTTGATCAGAGCACCACCGGAGATCTTGTTAAAGAGGTTCCAGGTGGCATCGGAAGGCCAGAGAGCATCACCCTCGTAGGTCTTGCAGTTACCGAAGAGAGAGCGGCGAGTCAAGGTGGCGGTGTCGTTGTTAGCAAAGGCAAACAGAGAAGCGTCAGTCTCGTTGTTAGTAGACGCAGAGAGGTTAGCGATGACAGCGTCGGTAATCTGGAGAGTCTCCGAGGAGAACAGCTCAGCGGTGATGTTGCTGGAGCTGGCGGAGACAGTCTCGGCGATAGCTGCGACGGGAAGGTCAGCAATCGAGGTTCCGTTGGAAGCGTTGACCGTAGCCCGGCAGGCGTGACGCTTACTGTCAGCAGCGGAGACCGCGACGGCCGTGGCCAGAAGGGCCGAGGCAATCTTGCGAACCATTGTGAAACGGAAGGAAGATGATTAGATGGAAAGTAAGTAGATGTATAAAGGTTAGGAAGCGTAAGTATAGTCGTTGCGAGCAAGACTGAGAAATGAAAGTTAGAAAGAGTGTAAAGAGAGAGACTAAGATCCTCGAAAGGAGTCTTGGAAAGAGTGTAAAGAGGGGATGACGAGGCCGGAGTGCGGTGGAGAGAAAAGGGAAGTAGAGTGAGCTAAAGGACAGGCGATCGTCGGTACTTTATACAAATCGGACACGATGTGCACACACAGCCGGTATCTCAGGACGGGGTGAAGGGTGTTTCGAGAATCCAACTCCTTGCTTGTGCTGCAAAAAAAAAAGGTGTGCTGTGCTTCTACAGCTTTGTGCAAGGGAGTCTTTCTCGGCACATGTGAGCCTGTGCTTTACCGGTCTGTGAAGTGGTGAGTTTGGGCGAAGACTCCGTATATACACGCCCCGGCATTGACCAGCTGGACCCCTCAGGGTACTTTGTAGACCAAACATACACCCTATGTTGAGCACCGACTTGCCATCAACCATCCATCACGAAGGACACACACACACACACAATATGGGTTCTTTTCGGGGATACGCACGGTAACCCAATACCCAATTCAGGTGTAGTCTCTAGTGTGGTTACCGCCGGTAGTTGGTAACATCAAAGTTCCCTTTAGACGGTATTTTTTCTATGAAGATAAGGGGCTGGGTATTGCATGAGGTGTTTAGTTCAAAGCCGATAGACTAGATAGACGAGTCTACAGCTTCCTGATGCACGATAGGGCATATATTCTACAACCATGGGAATCCCATAGTTGCCACCCCATATTTTTTACACTGCACAAGAAACTCACGGTCCCTCTTCCTGGATCCCACGCCCCAAACGACCATGACAAGGGCCCCTGGATGCACAGGCTCGGTGGTGCCGTCAAGGGACCCCAGAATGAACGTCGCCTAGGATTTCTTCCTGATCCAGTTATGATGAATCCGTCCTGCCAAATGGGTGAGACATCATGGTGAGTTTGGCGGCTGTTTGTTCTAGAGATAGACTATATACAACATACACTAAGCTTCGGGCTAGAAGATAAACTAGACTAGTTGGTATGTCGATTGAAACAAAAGGCTGTCAGTTCCTGGATCAGTGTTTTGATGGCGGCGATAGAAGTAGCACGTGAGAGTTGTTATGTCGTTATAGCGGAAAAAAATAACAAACTATCATTAGCGTTGGTGATGGCATCTTCATCTTCGGNCCAGTTATGATGAATCCGTCCTGCCAAATGGGTGAGACATCATGGTGAGTTTGGCGGCTGTTTGTTCTAGAGATAGACTATATACAACATACACTAAGCTTCGGGCTAGAAGATAAACTAGACTAGTCGGTATGTATGTAGATTGAAACAAAAGGCTGTCAGTTCCTGGATCAGTGTTTTGATGGTGGCGATAGAAGTAGCACGCGAGAGTTGTTATGTCGTTATAGCGGAAAAAAATAACAAACCATCATTAGCGTTGGTGATGGCATCTTCATCTTCGGGATGGATTCTTCTTTGAAGATTGATCGGCAAATAGACAAATCCGATATGCCGTAGGGTGATGTGATAAAACATGATTCCATCAATATCAGGCACTAAATAACTCTATCAGACTATCAAACTACAACCAAGAGGCATAAAATCATGAAAAAGATGGTGCATACGGTCTGCATTGTCAATATTGGGCGTTTCTTTCCTTCTCCGTACGGAGCATACCGTACACTTCAAGGTTTTACAATTGCATGTAACTAACTCCTTTAAATTGCACAATTCACATGCAGTGCAACCCAACAACGCCGATGATCTGACCCATTGTTTAGTCCTATGTCTGCAACCGCATCAGCAAAGTTTGACCGCCTGGCAAAAATCCAATCGTCAGCTTGATCATGACGTGAACAGTATCTCGAAGAATGTTTCTGTATCTAGAAGTAACTCAGCCGGTGATGACATTTTCTTCTTCCGTGTTCCCGTTTCCCCGCTTCCGTTCCAGCAACTTATAGCCAATACCAGCCACAACCAGTCCTGATTTGTACATATCATGTATTGGTGCGGCTTGGCAAGTTTATTTTCTGGTTCTCTAGAGACTGTGTACATGGTTTGTCCGATGTATCAACAAAAGCCGATGATATACTCCGGCGAACGGACAATTTCTTCTACTGTAGGGTATGCATGCATATTCATCACTAGGCTGTTTTGTTAATGTATCAATCTGCAGAATATGCTACTACTATGGCTTACCGTTTGGAGATGGCGACATCACACCCTGTCGTCTTAGATATTCCTGGTCGTCTGGTTTCTGTGTGTGTATGTATGTACAAACATTCCGATAACCCTACCGCAGGACATCATATGTAATATGTCGCCCGGCAAACAACCAGCTGTGAGCCAAGACTGTGTAGCCTCGCCCGCTCGATGTCCCGGATTCCTTCAGTCGTCATTCTTCATCTGACGATAGTTAGTTGCCAGCCACGATTTCTTCCCCGCACGCAGACGGCCGCCCGAGTACAAGGCATTATCTGCTTGGTCTAACAAATATTGGAGGAAACATTACTTCCTTCCAACGTGTATGACGAAGAGGGGTGACCCCCGACCGAACCATCTCCGACTCGCCAAAATCTAGATCCCCCCTGACGCCAGTTGGGACAGCTGAAAAAAAGCCCGTCATGTTTGCTGTTCAGTCGACGACGACGAATCTACGGACCCGGCTAGACTATGGATTGTCTGGAACACTGAGACGCAGCGATATCTAGGAATGTATGATCACCAGAGAAATGGAGACTTCTGTCCAGCGATGCCAGTGTTTGAGTTGCACTTGTCTCGGGTTGAGATGAATTTCGGAGAGTGCGGCCTTATCACAATAGCCTCATAGGTTTTGAAAACTGCCACATGAAGTCGAGAAGGCTGACGATACAGGTCTCGTTCACGATTACCAACCAGGCGTATGGGCCACATACAGACCCATAGCATACCGCTTGGGCCAAGCCCTACCACACGGAGTTTTGAGGTGTTGGTCGGTTGTAAACCACGCTCATTCCATATTTGCCGTACATCCGCAAGTACATACATATGTTTGTACTCACGGTCAGCACGGAAATAGTCTAAGCTGACTGTACCATGACTGATGTAGTGTACCTCGGCTGACTACACAACTGGGTTTGATTATACATTCTAAAGTGGTTCGACAAACCACATAAAAAACCCGACATCGTTTTTTACCCGAGACACTCTTTTCTAAAGAACCCATCGATGCACCAAGAAAAAGACCAGGCTAAAGCAAAACAAAACGATAATGAACAAGGCTACTAGAAACTAGTCTAGCGAAACAAGGCTTAAGGAAATCTAACATGGTATCCATTGCCGTCTTTCAGCAGTAAGCNCATAAAAAACCCGACATCGTTTTTTACCCGAGACACTCTTTTCTAAAGAACCCATCGATGCACCAAGAAAAAGACCAGGCTAAAGCAAAACAAAACGATAATGAACAAGGCTACTAGAAACTAGTCTGGCGAAACAAGGCTTAAGGAAATACAACATGGTATCCATTGCCGTCTTTCAGCAGTAAGCTGAATGGCAAGTGCCGACCCATGGATTCTGGCTCATATCGATAGATTAGAGACAAGATCGAACATGGCCAAGCCACTGACGCAATGCCACGAGGCACACCTGCGCATGTTGCTTTTGCATGATTATGCATTCAAGAAGTTCCCATCTAGGTAACCCTTCCGACCTGATCTTCAGGACATTTATCGGAACAGAGTTGAGACATGACGTTGACACTCCGACAAGTTCTTGAGTATCACGCCAATATACGGGCTTCAGCTTAAAGCCAAGAACTTGGCTGTTCCTCAATTGCCTGGTTTGTTCGTCATCTCAATGGCCTGGGCTTTTTTTACCGAAATCTTACTCATGCTAGAGGAAGGCGGGGTTTCTGGGCTTCAAGGCTCGCAAACCATGCGAATGTACATATTCTCCAACGACCAATATTTTAAGCCACGGGTATCGGGGTACACGGATTACGAAGCAAGTAACTTCGGAGCGAGAGCGACAATCGCACACTATGCATTAAACAATTGGTTTTGGTTCCATGGTTATACATACTTTTTGTGGTTGAGCTAAGACCGCGTCTAGGCAATGAGACCACCACAACCCACATGCTTTAATACTGGACTGGTTCGGCAATGGAGTCGGCAAGATATCTAGCCATTCAACTCACGAGGATCGCGGGGTCCGATTACCAAAGTGTATCATTTCCGTAGGACTTTGTTGAATGGCGGAACGTTGATCTTTAATCGAGTTTGGCTTAGAGCGCGGGAGCTAGTGTATGATTTATGGTTCTTCCGGTCTCTATCTTGATGATGTGCCGCTACTATGCACTATGATGGCACTAAACCAATCTGTCAATTCACCCATTCACCCCACCAAAACGAACAAGCGAAAAATAGAAGAATATTACGCTATGCAGCTTCTTTTTTCTCACTTTTCTAAAGCACGATCTTTGAGCTGAAGCTGCTGAGCGCTGAACGAGCTGGAAACATGTTCAGACCAATAGCTGTAACAACGAATTGGGCGTTCCCTCCAACAATCGGCAGTTTTACGATGAGTGAGGAGGTAACGGGGGTAAGCAAAGACCTTCTAGAAGACGATACGTGGTGCAGGCTTCGGAGGCCCTGTTAGAACGCGGTCCCGAGGGTCTCCAGGGGGCACTGGGCCAGATTGGTTTCAGCTTCAGTGGGCGGTCCGCGCGCTGTAACGCGGTGGTTATGGCCGGATTATGTTAGACTTTTAGATAACGAAGCGGTAGTTGTGAACGGGTTGAGTTATATAGATGAGAAAATGATATCAGAGTACTGAAACTGGTTCTCACACATGATGCCTTNCTTCGGAGGCCCTGTTAGAACGCGGTCCCGAGGGTCTCCAGGGGGCACTGGGCCAGATTGGTTTCAGCTTCAGTGGGCGGTCCGCGCGCTGTAACGCGGTGGTTATGGCCGGATTATGTTAGACTTTGAGATAACGAAGCGGTAGTTGTGAACGGGTTGAGTTATATAGATGAGAAAGTGATATTAGAGTACTGAAACTGGTTCTCACACATGATGCCTTTTCCATACATCTAGAAAGATTCCGTCGCATATGTGTGGGTCGGTTATGAGACCGAAAGGTGGATAGCATAAGAACGGTAATATCCTTTGGTTCCCTCCATCTGTCGCTCGCCTACACATGTGAAGCAAATGACGAGGCATTAGCGATACCAAGATACAACACATGCTTCTGGTTACACGCCCATCCGCAAGTTCATGAACAAAAAGCCCAACTTCCTGCTTCACGCCACCGCTCGTACTCCTACCCGCCGTTCAAATATCAACACCGATGAAAGCGAGCACAATTGTGCGCTTAGAACGCCACATTCCGAACCGGACATTTTCTCTGGGCTCTGATACCCTTGCGTTTCTTTGTTATGCTTTTTGGTTAACCCTGTGCGCTAATTGGAATGTTACGCCCTAAGATACACCCCCTGGTTTGCCTTCTAGAAGATTGTCAAATGAGGCGAGCTGGGCTTGTCAATGGAATGAAAATTGCGTAACTCGGTAAACTTTACATTCGTGCGTTCATCGTCAACAGCCCATTTGCAAGGGTTGTGAACATGGCTATTGCGTTTAGGGTTCATTAAAGTTTCACCATGTGGATTGACGAACACCAGGGTTACATTACTTGAGTTGTTTTTTTTGGGTGACTAGGGTTTAGCGTGGATCCGGAACATTGTTAGGGACTTTTTGTCGTTTTTTCCATTTTTACCTGATCCACGTGCGAATACCCGCGATTTTCTCTCCACACGTATGTACAACATACAGAACGTCCACCGAAGGCCCCATTCCGGCGTCCCGCTTCCAGCTAGATTAGAACCACGGGCTTGATGAGGCGAAATATGCACTTTATTGAGTCTATCTGGCAGGTCGGATAGCTTTGTGGGGCTCGGGATCGACAGTGCCATCACGGTGTGGCACGCGCGGTGTAGTCGGTGGTCCCGTCGACGACCGGAAAAAGAAGTTCCTGCTGCATATGTCTCCACACGGGTACATATATAGAAGTACTTGGCTATGGAGGCGGGCTTTCACGACGTCACGTCATGACGGTCATCGCTCGAGTTGGCGGGTGCTTTTGACATACGAGTGGGAGTGGGCTACAATGACGTGTATGTATGACATGTGTAGTTCTTGCGGGGTATGTCTATAGTTAATTGACGGTGAGCGCTCTGACGCTGACGCAGTAGGTCGCCTTCCAAGTGCTTCGCTACCAGAGGCGGGAGAATCATTGGGAATATTGGGTTGATACCTGCCCGGCCGTGTTGGGTTCTGGACCACATGATGGATGCGAATCGTGGGCCTCGGTGGAGTTGAATGGTCTTGGGTTTCCAGAAGAAGCGTGGAACGGCGCCTTGGCTCAGATACCACATGCACACCGGATTTCTCGGCCCTGCAGGTTAAATCCATCCGATATGCAACACTACCTAAAAGCTTCCACCTTGACCAACATCTCACCATACCGCTACAAAGGGCACCAATCCTTTGATCGACGCCCCAACGTGGAAGTGACAGAACCCTTTTCGATGGCGATTAGGTGCACATAATTCCGTCTCTATACCTGTAAAGCCAAGGCCTCGTGGTAACCCCATCGTCCATCATTCCTTCCTGGCCATGGCGGAGGATTCCATTGACACGCTGCAGTCGGGATAATTCACATCGTAGCATCACCAGAATCCTTAATGCAGAGTCCAGGGACAGACCGAGGCTGGGAACATGTAACTTGGGCCGTCTCGGTACATGCTTTTAGATAGAAACGTTAATGGTCGGCAGTGTGAATCGGCCTGCCGGTTATAACACCGGTGATCAAAGGAGACCCGTTACATCGGGTGACTCGGGCGACTAGATTTGAGTGGATTGGGCCCAGGTCGATGAGGAATAGCACACATTCGATAATTCGATTCCTGCCATCTCATAACGATCGATGGTGGGTCCTCCGAATCCTAAATCTGCGCAGGTTGTAGGATGGAGAATCGGTGTTACAAAGGGATGATCTCTTCCATAGAAAATCAGGGACAGAATGTGACATGTCGGGGTATCTTGATATTGACGACTGCGTAGTACAAAAGTAGAAGGGACCGCCATTGGTCAAGATACTCAAATAAAAAAGACACATTCTCTCTTCTCTCATACGCTACACAGACAAACAGCAATTACCGGCTGAACATGCTTTATCATGGTCTTTGTCTCGGCAGTCTTCTTCTCTCGCTCACCAGCCTTCTCTCTACGCATCCACGAAAATTTCTATAGAGAAAACGCGAACCGTGCGGGCTATTGTAGAAAGGAAGCCGGCTAGTTTCTATTGGGATACGATACCTTCCACGCCAGCCATGGAAACTAAAAGTGTGCTATACAGTTTTATCAGGAAAAAGACCCATCCAGAGAAGGTCCGAGCAAATCGAGCTCCATCGGTAGTTGTATCGATTGATTTGATGCTAGAGAACCCTAGTTTACATGTGACAGGGTTAATTGTGAGCCGGTTCGTCGTGATAATCAGGTCATGTTAACGCAATGGTTGTATGACAAGATCGATGAGATTGACTTTCACATAAAAAGCAAGATGTAGATCGTGAAATCCACAATGGAAAATTTCCGTAGCAGTCGGGATTTATAAGCTGTAACCTGCACACTATAAATTATAGTCCGGGGATTTTTGCCCAATTGGGAATGACATGATTGTTGGTATCTGCAGGAAGTTGTATAAGTTCAGGCTTACATTCACTCAATGGGCCTGGTGGAATGAGGGTTGAACTATCACATATACACGCAGAAAGACAGAGTTGTGTTTTGTTGGATTAATGGGATCTCGACCACGATGACCACGTAGCCGAGTTAGAGGGTAACTGAATTCTCATGGGCTTGCATATGCATGGCTTGGGTGACAAGGAGATGTCACGTGATAAAATAAATGGAAAGATTTGATAACCATTTGCCGTCCATATTCTGAGTTCATGGAACTGGAAGTATAAGTTTGTCATCGATTGTGAGCACACTTTAAACAGAAATGATATGTACCTGAGACGGGCCACATGTACATTGTTAGGAGCGAAGCTTTGGAGCTCATGTACATGTACAAACTATAAGCTCATTAACAAAGAAACCCGATGCATGCGCCATATATATTATATCTTGAAGAGAAAAGAAAGCCAGAAAATGAAGACGGCAGCTTAAAAGTGTCTTTGTACTTGTCCCCAGGACGTCATTTCCCAATTTGACATTCCAAGTCGCAAGACAATCCAGAACCATTGGTGAGGCTCCATGAAAGACAACACTAGCCTCATTCACGCCACCCTCTGGAAGGCCCATACGTATGAGAAATCACAAGGTGACTTGCCTTCTCTTAGACCATGAGGCCGAGTGAAGGAAAATGGTCATATGCGCACACCATGAGGCCAAATGCAAGAGTTACTGGGTGAAATCCAACAATGAATTTCTGAATGAGCACCATTTCTATATCATACTCTACGACTTTGATACCCATTACAAACATGGTCGTACAAAACCGACGGGGACCTCAAAGACAGGTTAACTAGACCAACGGTCCGAGCACAGCTTGGCGGTTTCACATTGCGGCAAAGTTAATTGTTTATTTAGAGAAGAACAAGTGATTTCTTATTCATCGCGACATCACAGAACCTCTACAATCTCATATCAAACAAACACAATGGATTCAGACGCAATGGCTACCGAATGGGAGGCGGTTTACNCATCCAGAGAAGGTCCGAGCAAATCAAGCTCCGTCGGTAGTTGTATCGATTGATTTGATGCTAGAGAACCCTAGTTTACATGTAACAGGGTTAATTGTGAGCCGGTTCGTCGTGATAATCAGGTCATGTTAACGTCAATGGTTGTATGACAAGATCGATGAGATTGACTTTGACATAAAAAGCAAGATGTAGATCGTGAAATCCACAATGGAAAATTTCCGTGGCAGTCGGGATTTACGAGCTGTAACCTGCACACTATAAATTATAGTCCGGGGATTTTTGCCCAATTGGGAATGACATGATTGTTGGTATCTGCAGGAAGTTGTATAAGTTTAAACTTACATTCGCCCAAGGGACCTGGTGTAATGAGGGTTGAACTATCACATATACACGCAGAAAGACAGAGTTGTGTTTTGTTGGATTAATAGGATCTAGACCACGATGACCACGTAACCGAGTTAGAGGGTAACTGAATTCTCATGGGCTTGCATATGCATGGCTTGGGTGACAAGAATATGTCACGTGATAACATAAATGGAAAGATTTGATAACCACTTACCGTCCATATTCTGAGTTCATGGAACTGGCAGTATAAGTTTGTCATCGATTGTGAGCACACTCTAAACAGAAATGATATGTACCTGAGACGGGCCACATGTACGTTGTTAGGAGCGAAGCTTTGGAGCTCATGTACATGTACAAATTATAAGCGCATTAACAAAGAAACCCAATGCATGCGCCATATATATTATATCTTGAAGGGGAAAGAAAGCCAGAAGATGAGGACGGCAGCTTAAAAGTGTCTTTGTACTTGTTCCCAGGACGTCATTTGCCAATTTGACATTCTAAGTCGCAAGACAATCCAGAACCATTGGTGAGGCTCTATGAAAGACAACACTACCTATGTCCACGACAGCCTCTGGAAGGCCCATTCGTATGAGAAACCATAAGGTAAGACTTACCTTCTGTTAGACCATGAGGCTGAGTAAGGGAAAATGGATACAGGTGCACACCATGAGACCAAATGCGAGGGTTACTGAGTAAAATATAACCATGAATTTCCGGACCAGCACCATTTCTATATCATACTCTACCACGTTCTCTACGACTTTGATACCCATTACAAACATGGTCGTACAAAACCGACGGGGACCTCAAAGACAGGTTAACTAGACCAACGGTCCGAGCACAGCTTGGCGGTTTCACATTGCGGCAAAGTTCATTGTTTATTTAGAGAAGAACAAGTGACTTCCTGTTCATCGCGACATCACAGAACCTCTACAATCTCATATCACACAAACACAATGGATTCAGACGCAATGGCTACCGAATGGGAGGCGGTTTACGCAGCAGTGCAGGCACTCGCGACGAAACTAGGTCATGAACTGGATGGCGAGATGACCCCGGAAGGCGTTTTGGCATCGTTGAAGAACTTGGATGATAGTAAAGGGACTCAAGAGACGGGGAGTGGCAGGAGAGTATTTGGACGGGTTCTTCAGGTTGTGGAGAAGGTTGGAGGTCTTGTTTCTGAGGGTGTCGCTATGGTAAGTTGTCACGTGGGAAATTATAAAGATGAGAGCTAACAATTGAAACAGGTTTATCCACCGGCATCACTCTGCTTCAATGTACTGAGCTGGCTTATTTCAGCGTATACGACATGGGACTCAATGGCAGGCCAGGCTACGGCAGTCCTAGATGCGGCCTGCTCCATGCTGGAAAGGGTGGCCGTGTATTGTCGTGTGGGACACATCGACCCAATGCTCCAAGGCATCGTGACGCGCCAACTAGGCCTATTTGTCCGTGTGTGCAACGCCCTTGTTGAGCTGACTAGCCGGAGAAGACGCGGAAAGGAACTTCTCAAGAATGTCTTTTTGGGAGAGGGTGTGGTGGGAGAGTTACTCGCCGAGATGGAGAAATTGGGTGGGACTGAGGCGGGTGTCGTTGCGGCTTTAGACTATGAGTCGGGGATACATGTGGCGGACGGGGTTTCTAGGGTTGAATTGGCTACGGGGGAGGTCCGTAGTGGGGTTGAGGCGGTGGTGGGCCGGTTGACGGAGTGTCAGAGTCGGGTGGAGTTGAAGCATGCTTTGAAAAGAGCATTGAGTAACCCGGTTACTGATACTACCGTGCTGGACAGTGTTCGTTCAACGTCCCTGGCTGGTTCGGGAGATTGGTTAGTCGAGCAGGAAGAGGTATCCGCCTGGCAAGAACAAGGTGGTATCCTCTGTCTATCCGGAGAATCCGGTACAGGAAAGACCTTTCTCGCCGCCTCATTCTTAAAGTACATCTCTCGAAAGACGCCATGTGTCGTCGGCAGCTGCTTCATACGTCCACCCAAAGACGGAGTCCCACGTGAGACGGTCTTAGCGGCGGGTAGACAGATGCTTTGGTCTTTGGCCATGGCTGATGGAGCTATGCTGGAGGTTCTTGGCCGGGCAGCCTTGGATATGGTTGGAGATGCGGGGAGTCTACAAGAGTTGATGGTGGCATTGTTGGCTTGGAATAGACAGCTGCGAAGTCTCAAGAAGACTGTGTATTTGGTAGTGGATAATTGGCCAGGATCGGAGACCGGCTCAAAGGAGTTCCTTTCAGTTTTCTCTCCGCTTTTAAGAGGGCCGAACCGGGGCGTTTTCAGAATGGTTGTAACCGGGTCTCGAGACTTTTTTGCCCCCATTGAGGCTTCTTTAACCTGCCATGTCATCCCCCTAGCTGAACGGAACGGCCGAGACATTAACAGTCTTCTACACTTCCGCATCGCCGCCATGGAAAGTCTCCAAACGACCCCCGGCACGCCGTTACCCCTATGGATTTCTGACCTTCAAAACCGGATTATAAACCGCTGCAACGAGACAGCCGAGGGAAACATCGGCCAGATTGACCGGTTCTTAGGGGATATTAGTAGGGCTGACGACCTAGCGGATATCGAAAGGCTGTTGTCTACAATGGGTAATTCAAGACAAGTGCGCGTTGAACAAGATGTAGCTTTACTACATGAGCGGTTGACAACAACTGAAATTAGTCAGGTCAATGAGCTTGTCTTGTGGGTTTCGGGCGCTCTTAGGTGGTTGTCTGTGGCTGAGTGTGAGACGGCGTTGGCGGTAGGTCGTTTGGCAGATGGTGATTGGAGTGTACCTGGTGTTGGTCTTGTAGGACAACTTTCAGCACGTATTGAGAAGCGTATGGGGTTGTTCCAGGTGGATAACGGGTTGGTGTACTTCAAGGTTCCCTTGGCTGAGATGTACTTACCGGCGACACCTAGCACGAATACAGCGGCGGTGGCTGAGGGTGAATTACGCATGGTGAAACATTTCCTTGGGAACGTTTGTCCACCGGATGTCTACGCCCGATTCAACTTTGACGGCTTCTTCGCATCATTACAAGGGGGTGGCCGTCCTGGTATCTTCCGAGATGGCGCTACAGAACATGCCCGGTTAGCTATCCGCTGTCTAGTAGCTCTTGTTTGTCGCCCACGGTTCTCTACAGGCCACACGGAAAGAGGAATTGTCACGTATGCTGCTCGTCGCCTGTTTAACCATCTTATGCAGGTTGATGTCCGGTTATGCCCCGAACAATATAAGAGGGTTTTGGGCGGCTGGTTAGGACGTTTATTTATTGAGCCTGCGGCTGTGGTAGATCTTATTGAGTTGGGTGTATTGGATGACGGCCTTCCTAATGACGCTGCTGGTCTTGAAGGGGCAGTTCCATATCATTGGTATCGTTGGGTTTTGTCTTGTCATGCCATGGATATTTTGGTCCCGTGGTTCGCTGACCGGGTTGTTCGGGGTGTAGTTGACCCTGCGTTCATCTCTGAGTGGGACACGAAGATGGATCATAGCTCACGGGCGTTATTCTTGTTGAAGCCGGCAGCGACGCATTATGCAAAGATGTTGTTCACGAGACGAGAGATCGGTAATATCAATGACATCCGACGAGGCTACATCTTCCTGTTTGCTTTGACGAATACCGTTACTTTGCCGTATCCACAGGCAACCGATGATTCATGGACTAGCCTTGCAGAATCGTCTATTTTCCATCCAACGGTTGACACAATCACTGATATTTCCACCTTTTGTCAAGAGCTACTAGGACATGATGAGCCAGATAGTACCTGGCTCAGTCAGACAGCCCATTTATACCGGGCCTTGACACCCTACGCCCGTGATCTCCACGATCTCACTGGAGATTTAGCAACCCAAGCGCTCGAACTCGACGCCGATAACTGGGCCGCCTTGTGGATCCAGTCACATCTACATGACGGCGCAGAAAAGGCTGAAATACTCCAGCATGTGGTCAGCCTACTGGAAGAACCCGCTTCGCCTACATTAGCTCATTCGCTAGCTAGAGTGTATCTCGAGTTAGGGCGTGTTTTTGCTGAGAAAGATGAGACCCAGGTAGATGCAGAGAGTGCATTTACCAAGGCGGTTGAAACAGATGCTTGGGCAATGCTTACAGAGTTGCCTGTCATTTTCAGTTGGATGGATCGCCTTGAGAGTTATAACGCAATTTGGGGCATCCTCGAGTTATACGGGATTGCTTCGGTTTTACCAGTCACGGGTGGCGATGGTGATGATTCACCCGTGGTTCAATATGGCGGGAATAGATCCGGATGGCGCGTCGCTGCCAGATTTAGAGGACCCGAAGAGAACGTAAAAGCCGACCCTACATTCCCAGATCTCATAGCCAGTCTATCCAAAGCCCCCGAGATGTCGCTAGTCATCGCCCGCACCGCCACGTTCAAGCAAAAATGGCACCAAATCAAAACCCACCTCCCTCTCCCCCTAGCCATCCCCGCCCACCTCTGGCGCCCCGAGACAAAATGGGCCACCGTACTATCTCTAATCGAGCGAGACCTCCAGCAACCCATCTCCGGCCGTGCTTCCATTCTAGCCGACGTCGCCCCAGCCTTCCTAATGGCCTGTCGCCAGCTTGCTCTTGCCGTTGACCAAACCGACGAACAAGTAGCCGAGCGTGAAGCTTTCTGGGAAAGTGTCGAGTGGCTTGAAGGTCAAATGACCGCGGCACTGGTAGAAGGACACCAGTGGATGTTTCTGCGAACTCACCTACAATGGCCTGATAAGAAGGCGATACCGTGGCGAATCGCCTCTACTGAGATGGCGGATTTGACTATGGCTGTGGCTATGCTTGAAGACCAGGAAGCCTCTAATGATGCCGAGGCTCTACAAATTCTGCGCCGTTGGCTTGCAGCGAGAGGGGATGTTGAAGGTCTTTCAGTTGTAGCTAGTTTGTTACATAAGTCTATTACTGCTACATCCGGAGACGCTGATGAGGACCCTGCCACTGCTCTTTTGGCTTTTGAGATGCCTGTTTGGACGGATCTTGCGTGTCGGCAGTGCCACCTACCACTACACGAGCTTGTTGGCACATGGACCTGTTTAGACTGTGCTGCTAGCTTCTTTATTCATGATGTTTGTTACAGTGCAGTTGAGTCTCATCGTGAGACTTGGATAGGCTGTAATTCTCATCACGAACGAGTCCAGGTGACGGAAACAGAGATCGAGTGGGAAGATTGGCTCCGAGACATGAAAGAGAAGTTGGTCGTTCAAATAGGTCACCATGATAAAGACGAAGAACAACAGGATGAGTAGGGAGAGTATGTATGTATGTATGTATGTTTTCTATATGAACCCTAAGGGTTTCTAGTTACACAAATCTAAATGAAACGAATGATTTTTGAACCTTTTATAATGCAAAATAACTAAAAGCACGAGTATCCACCAAAAAAAATGCAAAAATGTCTAAATGAATGACTGTTAAATGTTCCAAGTTCCATGATCATCATAAACGCCCCACTGTGGTGTTGAATTCCACCCCTGTGTGACAGGTGTTCGTGTATCCGTGTTACCCGAAGACACATGTTGTTGCATTGCATTACCGCCAGCAGGGAACCCAGCAAAATGCACATTAGGTGCGCCTGTAGGGGAAGTAGGAGTTCGTTGGTGTGCGTGTATTGCTTGCGGCGGTGGTCTAGGGAAATGCGTTGGTACGGGGCCGGCCATTGGCTGACCGGGTAAGGGCTGATCTATTCGCTGGAAAGATTCTTGAAATGGAAGACTGGGAGTGTTGGAAGGCGTCGACGAGGTTAGTGATTGGGGCGGGTAGGGACTTATGTGGCTTGTTGATGAGCCTGTAGTCGCAGAATGTGGCGCATTGGGCGTTGGTGGTGGCAGAGTATTGTATCCGAGAGGAGGCAGAGTGCGTGCGGCGAGATATTCGGTCGGATAGGACATTTGCGGTTGTCGGAAAGTAGCCGAAGCTACTTCCACCGCAGCCGCGGCTTCTGTTTCACCAGAAACAGGGACCATGTGGTCATCGGAGTGTGGCGCGTACGGTTCTGCCAGAGCAAGACCCTGAATGAGACTGTTGAACTGTTCCTCGACTTTCCGTTCTTCCGGAGTCATTTCCTCAAGGTCATTTTCTTCCTTTTCTCTTTCGTATGCCTCTTCGATTTCCGCACGGGTTGCACCGACACGGGCTTGACCATCCCGAATCAAACGGAGGGCGGAAAGTGCGGAACGGAAATCGGCGATTATATCGCGGGTTACGGATGGATCGAGCGCGGGAGAATGTCTTGGGGAAGTATCAGGAGACGTCGGCATTAAGGAACGCTCATAGGCTGATATAATGGGCATTATGCTATCGGCGTGGATGAACCAAGTCTGAATGTAATGGGCTGCAGCTCGAGTCACGGTGTGTTTAGACAGACGACGAGGGTCGGTGTGGGCTGTGGCAGGAATTACAGCTGCAAGTTTCTGGTGAGACGGAAATGTTAGACATGGTAACACATTTTAAGGGGATACAAAAGGTTACTTACACTAAGACTAACTTTGAAACTTTCACGACGACTCTTCTCAAATCGGCGATGTTGGGCTTTCTCGGTATCGGTGAACACGCGGATTCTCTTCCGCTTGGTAACACCAACAGCGGTTGTGTGTAGACTGCGACGTTGTTGAAGAGACATATTGTTTTTGGTTGACGATGAAGAAGGTTGCTGGGTAGACCCAGATGGGACAGAATGTTGATTTATAGGCGAAGTTATGGATGCCTGGTCAAAGTTGGCTTCGAGGGAATTCGAAAATGACACGGTAGAAGCTTGCGGGAAGGGATAGGTTGATGTGGGCGGGATAAAGAAGTTTCCTTGGTGGTGGGGATCCATTCGGCTGGCGGGAGCTTGTTCCGGATATGTATGAGCGTCGGGGAGGATGGCGAGCGGTTTGTATGGAATCAAATGTGGAGTCAATGGGACAAAAGGAAGAGCAGAATAGACTATGAAACGACAAGGCAAAGGAACGGTAAGACTGGGTGACGGTTTGGTATTTAAAAGAATGATACGATTTTTGTTTTGGCTATCATGCGGACTACTTCTCCTGGCTAGTTACATAGATTACCCGGCAANGATTTCCGCACGGGTTGCACCGACACGGGCTTGACCATCCCGAATCAAACGGAGGGCGGAAAGTGCGGAACGGAAATCGGCGATTATATCGCGGGTTACGGATGGATCGAGTGCGGGAGAATGTCTTGGGGAAGTATCGGGAGACGTCGGCATTAAGGAACGCTCATAGGCTGAGATAATAGGCATTATGCTATCGGCGTGAATGAACCAAGTCTGAATGTAATGGGCTGCCGCTCGAGTCACAGTGTGTTTAGACAGACGACGAGGGTCGGTGTGGGCTGTGGCAGGAATTACAGCTGCAAGTTTCTGGTGAGACGAAAATGTTAGACATGGTAACACATTTTAAGGGGATACAAAAGGTTACTTACACTAAGACTGACTTTGAAACTTTCACGACGACTCTTCTCAAATCGGCGATGTTGGGCTTTCTCGGTATNATGAAAAGCACGCCCTGTTGGAGAAAACAGTGGGAGTGGGAGTGGCCGAGTGTGACGCTATACTAAGATCATCGTTCTCGTGGACTATGTCTGCCAGCACAGTGAGAGCCAACACAGCATAATAAGAGGGCTGCCGCGGTGGCGGCCGGTCGATGGATGAGGAGCCTTCGCTTGATTAGCAGGGGGTGATTGCCTTTTTTCAGAACAATGACCAGGGTCATGAAAGATCCCTAGCAGTGATCATCGCCGCTTGCAGAATTCACCCAAGAACATCTGGTCTCAACAAGGAAAACAGATGCGGGTGCGCGCCGAGTTGGTGGAAACAAGGAGACATCATAGCGCCGGGGAGCCCTGAAGGAAGAAGGAGGATAGACGGCGGTGACTGATGGTCGTTCACCGCTGAATGGAAGCTGTGTAGTGGCAAGTTGTATGCGTCGAGAGGGCAGCTGAGTAAGTGTTGGCGACTTTGGGCGGGTGAGTTGTGAGAAACGAGAGGGATTGTGGCGGTCTATCCGAGATCCCCGATGTAGCGATACTAAGCGAGAAGGCCATTGGTGAGGGACATACGACTGGTGGCAATTGTTGTTGGCAGAGAACGAAAGAAAACGAAGAAGAAAATTAAAACACGTAGGTATGAAGATCATGCGCCAAGACGGAGTTGGACTGCTTACAACAGGCCGCCTTATATATACAAATACACGTACGTTATAGTCAAGCCCTCTTATAGAACTACCTCACCTTTGGTAGGCACCCTCTTTCTCTCCTTATATCCGACCCGCCCTGTCGGTAACATGCCCAACCAACAAACAAACCAGCCACCATCCAGCACCCCAGGAAAAAAAAAATACTCGAAAACTCATTTGGTCAGTGAACTTTTTTGTAGATCGCCGTTGACTAATAAGGGGTTTATCGGGAAATATCTTCAAGTTCTACTGGTTGCATGTTTGTTGTACATAGATATCATCATCATTGTGCTTGTGCCAGACATCTAAATTTGTGCAACATCAGCCTGACCAGTCAATACCTTGGAACCTTGGGTAGTTTCCAGAAGGTGATAACCCTTGAACAAAAATCCTATCCCAATTTGTTGGGTATTTTGCAACCATTGTTTCGTAGGGTTTACAAACCCATATACCCTGCTAAACCCTAAAGAATTCACACCTGTTTGAGGCCCCACATTTACGGACGCACACCCCCACATTTGCCCGATTCCGCTTGATTATGCCCCCACTTTTTAGATGCTTGTCTTAGAAATGGCATGATGACTAAGCAGTTTGCCTCAAGTATAAATACCTTGGTCTTCCGCCCTCCGATCGAGGCAATTTTGGCTCACCTGTCACATGTCCAAAGTGCTACCATTGGTTTATATTTTCCTCATCTAGTGTGAACGTTCCAAATCCTTTACATTTACCAACTTTTTTTTTTATCTTTTGGGTTTTCCATAGTGACTTCGGCTTTCTATAGACTTACTGTTGTTGAAGGAACTTAGATAGTTAATAGTCATTTCGTGACGGCGTTGTGACTCGTAGAAATATCACTTAAATAACCCCCCCCCCCACTCCCGTATAAGACTCCCGATGGGGAATCTTCGTAGACCATATTCACTCCATAGAGCTTCCAAGCCTGTTGTTGCGAATATCGGTGTCGTTCCTGACCCTTGTAAAGTCACTCGGCCTGTAAACCTATCGTTCGTTCGATTCGTTGCAGCTTTGGGTATCGCTTTGGTCACACACAGTCACTACACATACAAGTCACTACACACGCACGCAGCCACTTCGGCAGTCTGCAATCCTCCCATTCTCTCCTCCATATTCACTACACGGAGACAACTCTATTGTCCCCACTCTTGACTACACGTAACCGTCTTTTGATAGATAACTGCATTCTCTCTCCCCGCCACTACACATACCCTCTGTAAATTCAGTAGCCCGTCTCCCGTATTGGCATATTTTAACTGCCACCAAATAGACATAACCAGCCCGTTATTGTGCTCACTTTGCATAATTAGTAGTAGTAGTCAAGATACATCCCTGTTTCCGTCTACCTATTCCGGTCCTGTTAGTGTTTGGTGCTTTAAAATTCAATACCGGAGTTAATCTGATAATAGCCATCCTGCCGGCTCATTATCGTGCGACTTTGGGTTACTTGAAAACACGGCCTGGGTTACATATCGCTACTCACTTATACCGGGCTCTACCGCTAGGTCCGTGTATCTTCAAGAATAGATTGAAATCCGATTATAAAGGACCCGATTCCTACCTTTGTTCTCCGTTCTCTCTTTCCTCATTCGACAATGGTCTCCACAACTAAAACTACACCTCCGACCACCGCTACACCTCCGCCTACCGTTCCATCATCGCCTCTCTCGACCATGGCTCCTACCGATACTCCCGCCGTCGAGCCTGTCGATACTACTTCCGTCGCCCCATCTGAGAAGGACCATGACACTTCGTCCTCAGCTTCTCACACCGGCCCCGAGGATCTAGAAAATGGCCTGCAACGGACTAAGAGTGGAAGTCTCTATAGTATTTACACTCGTCCCGAGAAATGGGCTCTTACTTTTATCTGTGCCTGGGCTGGCTTGCATAGGTAAGTTCTTCGATACACTTCATCATGGTATTACTTACTAACATTCACACACGATAGCCCTCTCCCTGCCAACATTTACCTTCCGGCTATTCCGGCTATGGCTAATGCCTTTGGTCAGTCTCTTGGTAACATGAACTTGACTGTTACTACCTACCTAGTCTTTCAAGGTTGTGGTAAGTTCTCTTCCCCTCCCCCTCCTCTCTTACCCTAACTAACATCGTCTTTCTAGCTCCTATGTTCTGGGGTCCCATCTCGGACCGCTACGGTCGCCGTCCCGCTTTCCTTGGCTGCATGATCGTCCTAACCGCCTCTTGTATTGGTCTCTCCCTTTGCCCCACTAATGCCTTCTGGCTACTCCTTCTTCTCCGCTGTGTGCAAGCTGCCGGATGTGCCAGCACTGTTGCCCTTGGCGCCGGTGTCATCGGTGACATTTCCATTCCCGAAGAACGTGGAGGTTTCTTTGGCGTGTTCAACATTGGCCCTATGATTGCCCCGGCCCTTGCGCCTACCATTGGCGGTGCTCTTTCCATGACTCTTGGATGGCGCTCTACCTTTTGGTTCCTTGTTATATCTGCTGCTGGTTGCTTCTTGTTGATCTTTCTGTATGTTCCGCTTAGCGTCTTCCTTTACATTTTCTCATTTAGCTAACAAGCCCTTTTAGCTTCTACCCCGAGACCTCCCGGAACATTGCCGGTAATGGTTCCGTTCCACTCCCCCGCCTTTATCGAGCCGTTATACCCATCATTGGACGTGGTCGTCTTTCTCCTGAGCCATCTACCGATCACATCAAGCCCAAGAAGCCCTACCAGAACCCCTTCAAGATCCTCCTTCTTCCCGATGTTTGCCTAATGCTCTCTTTTACTGGTGTCATCTACGCCACGTGGTATACCGTCACGGCCACCATCTCTTCGTCTTTCAAGGAAATTTACGATCTGTCGCAAGTTGAACTTGGTCTTTGGTACATCCCCATGGGTTCCGGCATGGTTTTCGGCGCTCTTATCACGGGAAAGATTGCCGATTGGGACTATAAACGTATCAAGGCCACAATTGAAGAAGGAGCTGACTTTCCCAAAGAGTTGGCTCGTCTTCGTCTTATGCCCATCTATGTCGCTGTCTTCTCGGCCGCTGTAATTGGCTGGGGTTTTGGTTTAGAATATTCTATCCACAAGGGTGTCCTGGGTATCTTCTCTTTCATCATTGGATACGGAATGGTTGCTGTTCTGAACACCACATCTACCCTTCTCATTGACATTTTGCAGTCCCAGAGCTCTGCTGCTACCGCCTGCACCAACTTTGTCCGTTGCTCGACTGCTGCTATTGCTGTTGCTGTCATTGACAAGATGACCACTTCTGTTCTGTCGTATCAGTTTTCTTACCTTCTCCTTGCTGGCATTTGTCTTTGCACCTACCCTCTAATTTGGTGTTCTATCAACATTGCCCCTAACTGGCGTAGAGCCCGNTGCTGCTACCGCCTGCACCAACTTTGTCCGTTGCTCGACTGCTGCTATTGCTGTTGCTGTCATTGACAAGATGACCACTTCTGTTCTGTCGTATCAGTTTTCTTACCTTCTCCTTGCTGGCATTTGTTTTTGCACCTACCCTCTAATTTGGTGCTCTATCAACATTGCCCCTAACTGGCGTAGAGCCCGTGAGGCGCGACTTGGCGAAGAGTAAGGCCGATATCGGGCCTCACACTCCGTGACAATGACGGTCACATATCCGGTCCATTGGGCCACCACCATACCCTGGTCCCTGTGTATTTTAATCACAGTTAGGGCCCCGGGTCATCCTGATTCTTCTTGGTCTCCTTTCTACTTAATCCGGTTGCGTCGGTGCGCCCTATATCCAACTTAATGTTTACATACGTACGTATGTCCTGTGTAACTGCCACTATCGGAATAATGCGGCTCTGCGTACTGGTAGATGTTAGTGGTGCCTTGAGATCAACAGTACAAATTTGTCTTCAATTTTATTAGATTAGAGAGTTTACAGTATTTTATCATTGCATAGTTTTTATATTTCAACCCCATGCATGCAGGTGAACAAGTGACTTTTGAAATGGGAATGGATGCCTAACTTCTACACAGACAACCATGGGCTGTCATTTTGAGCGTTTGAGCAAAAATGCAAAAATTGCCAAAAAGAAATGCTGACAAGAACGAGATTCGAACTCGCGCGGATTGCTCCACTGCGAAGCTTCTTGTAGAAACCTGAACACAGCGCCTTAGACCGCTCGGCCATCTTGCCATTGTATTGTGATGAAGATATATCTCCGGACGGGCCTCAAGAACCTAATGACAAATTCTGTCATCATTTTTTTTTATAGATGTAAAAGAATACGACAACAATGTGATCCTTTTTTCTCACCCGAGAGAGTTTGGAGACAACAGTATCACGAGCCAGTTCCCCGTGTTCTATGTACAGACACATGTAAGTCCTAAGCGACGATAAAATGATCGGCAAGNGGTCATCCTGATTCTTCTTGGTCTCCTTTCTACTTAATCCGGTTACGTCGGTGCGCCCTATATCCAACTTAATGTTTACATACGTACGTATGTCCTGTGTAACTACCACTATCGGAATAATGCGGCTCTGCGTACTGGTAGATGTTAGTGGTGCCTTGAGGTCAACAGTACAAGTTTGTCTTCAATTTTATTAGATTAGAGAGTTTACAGTATTTTATCATTATATAGTTTTTACACTTCAACCCCATGCATGCAGGTGAACAAGTGACTTTTAAAATGGGAATGGATGTCTAACTTCTACACAGACAACCATGGGCTATCATTTTGAGCGTTTGAGCAAAGATGCAAAAATTGCCAAAAAGAAATGCTGACAAGAACGAGATTCGAACTCGCGCGGATTGCTCCACTGCGAAGCTTCTTGTAGAAACCTGAACACAGCGCCTTAGACCGCTCGGCCATCTTGCCATTGTATTGTGATGAAGATTCATCTACGGACGGGCCTCAAGAACCTAATGACAAATTCTGTCATCATTTTTTTATAGATGTAAAAGAATATGACAACAACGTGATCCTTTTTTCTCGCCCGAGAGAGTTTGGAGACAACAGTATCACGAGCTAGTTCCCCGTGTTCTATGTACAGACACATGTAAGTCCTAAGCGACGATAAAATGATCGGCAAGAACCGGATTCACGCTGATGCGAGTTGGATGCAAGGGATCCATCCCCATCGCCCGCATGAGCCTCGCTGGCGCACAGAGATGGGAAGTACAATCGGGTCCGAAAGGAGTGTGCATATGTACATGTGAGGCTTGAAGGAATATAGAGAAAAGATGACATGGGATCATGGAGATACGTTGAGGGGAAGCATGTCTTGACTGGGTACCCGGGATGTGGAGAACAAACTGGGTAGACGTAGCGTTACAGGTAATGAAGGTCGAGTACCCCGGATTGTTCTCGAGATGTATACATAGTAGGGTATAACCCTACAAGCCAAATGTTTGTCTTATACACTTGGATTTGACAATATGGGGACTTGACGAGGGCTTGTGATGAAGAAAGTAGAGAAATATGTTAATCTTGGGTGTTAGCAATATCACAAAGTTGCGTATTTGACCTCTGGGATGGGTGACACGTGAGCACTCAATAGGGTAACTTAGTATGTAGCATTACAGGTGGACTACTAATACACATATTAGGGCCAAATTTCTGCCAATAATACTTCATATCGGAAAAGTCAAACTACGCTGCGTGAGTTATAACGAAGTGCCTTACAAACAATAAAACTATGAATTGTATAGGGTACATGGAGTGTACTTTAACCAGAAAGCCTCGACATGAGGCCGGGATAACTCAGTGAATTGCCCAACAGCTTCAAGCAAACGCAAAGAAATACAAAGTCAAAGGGCGACACCAATTGTTTATGTACATGTGTATTTACTCAACTACCAACATCATATATACTCGTTACTGTATCCTGCCCATGAGATATCCACCACATTAAGACGATTTCTGGGCGGCGAAGCAGTTACCGAAGGGACCGGCCAGCGCATTGTTACGGCATCTCACCAGGCAAATGTCATTGGTGCTACCTTCAGAGCAATCAAAAGAGGTAGGGGCCTGAACAGTGATGTTAAAGTCCTTGAACTTGGCCTGGGAGTTACCATTGACACCAGGAACATCATTGACGACTATGAGATTGGTACCATTGGTGCTGGTAGCCGAAGAGAAAAGCTCACAAGTGAACGGACCGGCACCTAGTGTGTTTGTTAGTATTAGGTGATATTGTTTGGCGGGGACGTTCTGGGGTATAGAGCCTACCATCCTGGTTAACCTGGTGAATAGTAAGAGTCATGGTGGTACCTGGAGCGATCTTGGTGACTTCACCAGCTGACTCAGCGTTACTGATGGCGCCGGTGATGTTGATGTTGCCATTCAGCTCACTACGACCACAGATATCAGAGATACCGGCGGAGATTTCAGCCTCACGGATAATCACGGTATCCAGCTGACACGGGCTGATGTTAGAGCAGTTGCGGGCAATGTTGTCATCGACTATCATGAGGACATTGTTAGTTTGTGAAATACCCAGCTTAGTACAAGTTAGACGACTTACCTCCAAACCCAACAGCGGCATTTGATCCTGAAATACCAGTGGCACTCAGAATCAGAGCGTGCCCGTGAACAAAGGAGAAGAGGGTCGCCAGCGACAGAATGAGCGAAGAAGGGTACATTATGGCGGATTTGGGAAGATATGATACAAAAAAGCAAGTAATTGTGGGTTCTAAAAAAACCGAAAAACCTAAGAGATCAACTCTGGAAAGTAAAAAGACAAAGCAGTGCACAGCACGTTGCGAAAAGAAGTGAATTAAGAGACGTTGGTAGCTGGTGAAGATGAACTTGTAGAAGATAGAGCTACCAGATGAGATGTACACCCGGCTGAATCTTCAGATATATAGACAAAGTCAGGTACCGAAGGCCACACCCCAATCCCAACCATCCGATGACAGAAATTAGCAAACACCGCTCTGTCTTCCTTGGCACAACGGAAATCCGAAACAGCCCCGGCGATGTAAGTAGCTCTGCGGTCCAAACGAAGGATCGCGCGTTGTTGAGACGTCTATTACAGTCGTCGTAAGACAGGTTTCCGAAAAAAACGTCATCTAGGGGCTTCGTGCATATGCCAAGAACGATGTGACACAAACAAGGTAATTCTGGATGCTGTGGTACCCACATTCGGGTAATATTCCTAAGGCTTTTTTTTTCTCCTTGACGAACCTAGAAACAACCGTCGGGAATAAAGTTAACTGTATTGATCCGTTTCCGTAATATCGTAGCCGTGAACACGTCGTTTATTCGTATCTTGAATCAAAATATCATGAGAGCCTTCGTCTAAGCTTTCTTTTGTACACGTCTTGTCAGATCAGCGATCACCTTACAACAGGCCATTCTGAAACTACAAAGCGGCCTCTCCCCTGGGCTGGACTAATTGCCACGTCCCAAAGAGGAAATTAACCCTCCGGTGTATACAGGATCTCCAGATCACTGTAAATCACTGTAACGAGTCCGTGCCCAAGTCGAACTGAATTAGTGGTCTTTGTGTGGTGCCACTCCTCCGCTGGGTGATATCCGTGCGTCCCGGGAGAATAAACGACGACCGAAATTGTCGAAACGGACAGGCCTTTGAGTACTCGGCCAAGCCTTATATTTGGGTTAATGACATCTAATTGTGGTCCGACTCTGATACAGCGGTGGCTGTCGGTGCCAGAGATTTGGTTTCGGGGGTTACTTACGCGCGTACATACTCGGTGGGTGTTGCCATGAGTGATTTTCCGGGACATTATGGCGGTGGGTGGACTTCCGTTTACGTGGATGTACGAGCCGGCTAGTGATAGGGTCTTGGGTCTTGGCAGTTTGGATTTTACGAGTATGCTTAGTTGATATAAACTATATATACGCCCCGCTGAACTCTAATGTGGTTTGTCTGTTGTCTTCATCTCCATCGTCACCAACATCTTCTTCGGTCGTGGTTCTATTCTTCTTTCGAACAGCCGGTCTGTAGTACTTTGTTTCTTTGCTTTCCTTGCTTTCTATTCTTTACAGCTGCGCTGTCTATTATCTTGTAACTTCTATTTTCTGTTCATATTAATTTCTTTTCTTTTATAACCACTTCCTTCTCCATACAATTCCAATATGCCTTCTCTTGTCCGCGCTCTCGCTATCTCGGCCACCTTTGCTTTGGCTAGAGCTCAAGGTGTCCTGGTTAGCGCTAAGGGTACCATGGGGGAAGGTGCTGCCATGGCTGGTATGTACTTTGCTCCTTCCTTGATTGGTTGTTCCACAACCTAGTGAAACTAAAGGATGTGTAACCAGACAACTAACCTCGAATCACCTTTTAGTTGTCTTAACTGACTCCAGAGACGCAAACTTTATCTCGCAGGACGAGATTGTCGCCAACATTGTGAACGCCTGTGGACGTACCGTTCTCAAGGGTGGTATCTCACAGTCCGGCGAGACTGAGAAGGTTATTGCGTCGGGTGCTTTCACCCATGTTGAGAAGGGTGGTGACTTGGTCATCACCGTCGATCAGAGATCTGCTCTGGGATCCGGACCTTTCTCCTGCGATCTTGATGAGGCTAGCAATGTTCTTGGCGTTGATGGCCAGACCAACTTGACTGTCACCCAGGATTCAACCCAGTTTGGCACTGGTAACCTTACTTTGACCGTGACCATGCCTTCTGACCTAGCTTGCATTGGTGGTGAGTGAAACTGCGGTGAACCCTCAGACGAACCACGCTAACCCACTTTAGGATCTACCGGAAACTTCTGCACTGTTCGTTGCAAGAACGCTAATGATTATGGTGGTTGCCTGGCCGTCCAGCAAGACGACGTCACCCCTGCCGACAACGATCCGAGCACCATCCAGTCTGCTGAGAAGCAGGCTGACATTGACGCCCAAGTGAAGCAGAACGATGCTGATCTCCCCGCCGCCGAGAAGGGTCTCGCCAGTGCCAAGAGCGCCGATGACGTTGGTATCAACATTGCTGAGCAGCTTCTCAAGGCTCATAGTATCACTGATGCTGCCCTTGTTGCCTCTGCCACTTCTACTAGCGCCACTGCTACTTCTTTGTCTACCCGCACCCGCACCGGCAAGGCCACCAAGGCGACCACCACTAGAGCGGCAACCACCGGTTCTACCCGCACCGGCACTGGTCGTACTGGTCGTAAGGGTACCGGTAAGACTAACGGGGCGACTACTAACACTGGTGCCGCCAAGGCCGCTGGTAATGGTTCGGGCGCTAGCCGCAGTGGCTTGTCCACTACTTCTAACAAGGCGCTTTCTGTGGAGAGCGTTGAGGATAACGAGACTGAGGACGATGAGTCTGTTGAGCGCCGTGGGGAGTCTATTGGTGCCAACCTTACCAAGCGCCGCCGTGTCTTTTCAAACAAGCAGAATGCCCGTCGTGCAGAAGGCGAGCGGGTTGTTGTGGAGTCTATGTAAATACCAGTATTGATTAGAGGAGATAGATGAGTATGATGTTGGGAACATTTTAGTTTGGGTCAATAAACAGATACACATATATTATGAGCTACGCAGCAGACAGTGATCACGCCAGTGATTGTTATCATCATTGATTTTGCATAGCCAACGAAGGGACTGCTAATGATCATATATACAAAGCCTAGTATATAAAAGGACGAAAGGTCTTTTGATGAACATACCGTATTCGAGAAGGGTCATTCCGCTTAGTATTGCCATAGGGACTAATTATCCCCTTTTTACCAACATCCTAGCCTCCATAGTTGTCTCCAATTGCATCCGGATCGGATTGAGTGCCATATCAATCATCCGCGTCTCAATAGAAGACGTTATGGCCTTGATCTTCTTACCGACAAATTCCACCAATATACGCTTCTTGACCCGAACACTACTACCATCTGCCCGAAGGTGTGCAATGAGCTCATGGGTTCTCATTGTCGAAGCATTCTTAGCCTTCATCCAGTCGTTCAAGGACGGCGATGATGATGTATCCTTGGTGGCTATCTTTGTCTTGGCCGCAGTTCGCTCAAGTATGGCCACTTCATTCCCGAGACTCATCAAACTCTCCAAACTTGTTAGGATACTGCGTAACGACTTCACCATATTGTCGAACTTTCTATGGTCTATCAAAGCCCAAGTAACCCGACGCCAAAACCTGACTCCGAAATGAATGCCCGAGAGTAACTCATCACGAACCCCCTGGCCTTCTTGAGAGATCTCAGAGAACCCGGGGAGACCATGGGTAGAAAATGTAGCAAAGGAGAGCAACGATTCCGAGACGGGGAGGATAGTCACGACGGCGGTTGATGACTCGGGGGTTGAGGACGGAGGAGCCTTCAATAGCTTTTGCGAAGGCTGGGGAGCTGGTTTCAACTTTTTAGGCTCATACTTTTTAGACTTTTTTTGCAGTGCTTCAAGTTCACTAGCAATGTAGTAGATGGAAAAAGCAATACAATTCCTATCAATCTTGTCGGTACGGGGATCTTCGAGTCGTGCTTTGAGGATAGGATAGAGATGACGAAACCGCGCACAGAAAAGAGAAAACTCTACATGTTGCTTGATGAAACTTGCAGATGGATTGAGATTTTGTTGGACTGCTTCGATTATCGTGAAGCAGTTGACCAAGATGCCGATAATAGTAGTGACGGCGCTGACACCGTCTAACATTGTGTTGTGATGAAAAAGGTCGTTTGAGAAGTTCGGATGGACACCCCAAGTCTGATGGTAAGATGGCGGAGGAGATGTCTACCTTTTTATAAGGTTCACTGAAAGGTGTGCTTGATTTTTACTTGCCCATTCACTGTCAGACACAAAAACGGTTGGGTAGGCGTCGTCTAGAGCATCTATCACACTACGCCATCAAGTAGGCACAACCGGTCGTACATCCTCAATTCTCTACGCACATAAACGGGGATCACAATTTAGTAGGGCGGCTACTGCATGTTGTATGCAATACCATCACACTTAGTTCCAGTTTAACCCGACAAACATTTTTCGTGAATCTCTCCATCGTCTGACCAGTGGACTTAAACTCTCCGAAGGAACAATGTTCATAGGATAGAACGAGACAGCAGGGCGAACAGAACATTGAAAATTCACACCACAACGGCACTTTCCACAGAGTAATCTGCCTTGCCTGAGAAAGATATGTGCTGAACTAATCCTATGGTTAAAATGGAGGGGTTTTACCAGATTAGAAAGGGTGGCTCATCTTTGGTTAGTCAATGATTTTGACTGTTAATTGTGAACTTGACATACGCTACAGTTGACTTTCCACAAGCAGCTAGTTCGATCATGAGTGAAATTAAACTGTGAGATAGACAACCCAGCGTAGGACTCACTTGCGCAGAGGAAGACAAAACTTTGTTGATAGACATTCTTTTTCATCAGAGCGATTTGACACCGAATAAGACCTTGATACCCCTTCGGAGCATATCCAGCCCCATTATGCACCGAGGTGAGTCTAGTTATAGAGTGGAGGGTTGGTGGTGCGTTGGCGTTTGTTGAAGGAGTTAACCCCAATTTGGGGCGACAGCAGGACGGGGAGAAAATTCTACAGTCTTGGTCATTCTATATATAAAAACCATAGTTCCTACATTTTAGCGGATAAGTTCGGCTACAAGGAACTCTAATAAACAGACATCAATCAATCAAGCAAGCTATCCCCCCGCGGGCGCCCTAGGACCAACTTCCGTCGCTGCGGCCTCCTTCTCCCCGGTGCAAATGACGACACCACACAACCAAAAACGACTCTATATCTGACTTCGAAACTTCCAAAATCATGCCAGCCAGTTGCTTGTAAAAAGGGTATCCCAAGTATCGCACGTTGTTGGGCTGATTTGTGTTGTCTTGAGGTATCGACAGTCGCTAAATGAGGGGACGGACGCGGCTTGTCAACGAGGCTGACCTCAAGAGAGTGTAATGGCAACGGCGAGCCCTGGAATAAACGAAAAAAAGAAGGAGGATGTGTTGTGAATAGGATCCCTTATCCCCTCAACGACAGATGGGGCGATTCTGTCTTGAGTCCGATGGGAAAGGCATCTCAAAACCCCAAAGGTACCATTCCGAGGGTATTAAGGAACAAGGTTGTAGAGTAAAGATCAAACAAAAGTGACATGTTTATTGTTAGGGTTGTCTCGTGGGCTCAAGGATGGTTTAATTGAATTTGACGAACGACAGATGACAGGTCTACCTAGCCTGCAAGTGGAAGATCAATGGCTTGTAAGTGTAAAAGGATCTGAAACTTGCTATTTGGGAAATGGATTTGGAACGAACATATTTATGCATTTCTAGACAACGACTTGTAATATTGTTTTTCTATGTCCGTCAATGGGCTCTCCTGGTACATCACAACGCCACCCCACAACTCTGGCAACTATCTAGGCGAAGAAAGGTTCAACAGTAATACATATTTACCCGTTGTCAACTTCCTACGTTACTAAAGAAACACCTGTTCGACCGTTGATTCCAGTAATCCCTGTAACCGGGGGTTCCACAGCGACGACACCTAATAATCCAGTTGCCTCCGGACTATCTTGGACTTGATGTTTTGCGATAGAGCGGCCCTTACCCAAAGACCGGAGGTAATCAAGTGGGCTGTTGTTGAAGACTGTCGGTGTCGTCTCCCTCAAGAGTGAAGTCCAGTAGGAACTTTTATCGACCTCGCTCAAGAACAAATTGCAAGATGCTGGGTATACGAGAGCCACACGTTTGGCAATCTCCGCGCAAATGGGGTTTTCCAGGCGATCTTGCCGCACATATGCTTGAACAAACCAATCGGTAAAGTTTGGTAAGTCTGAGTGCACGTAATCTAGAATGATTCCGATACAACCCGAGTCCCGAAGGCCGAATTGCCCGTTTCGCTCCACAAGGAAAAAGCTTGAGTTGGTAGTAATTGACCGAACTTGTTGTTCCAGTTCTGTTTGTTTCATGGGCCTACGCCTGGGGACTCCTGCTGATGGGTCGGCAGACATGTGCTGGCAAATATCTACGGCGAAAGACACGATTTCCGTTGCGGGTGCCCATTGCTTCAATGCCACAAGCGTAATGACAATGATGTCATAAGCACTTGAATCTCGCGATCGGGTTAACTCGTAGCTGACTTGGTTTATGTAGGTAAGATCGAAAGTTATGTTCGGGAGATAGTGTTCGATTTCGGCGATAGAGTTTGTACCACACAACTCAAATAGTAACACATAGATTATGTAGTAGCTGGACACTGCGGTTAACACTCATGCTGAAGCAAACTAGGCGGGGTCCCAATTTAACGTGCGTACCTTGCATTACAACTGGTCTTCAAGGCTTTGATGATCCGAGAATCATACTGCGTCAGCAAAGGATGAACCCTTGTTGCCGCTTGGAAAAGAAAGTTGACTGCCTCGTCGGAGACCGAAATTAAATATTCATCAAGAGACGTATCCACTGACTTTTCCTGCAAAAAGAAGATTGTCCGAACCCCCTTATGATCACATAGAAGATTTCGACAAAAGACTAGAAACGGGTCTTGCTTCTCCCTAGTTGACCCGTCCACAATAACATCCACTGCGTTATTTCGTACACAATCGTTGATGATATCTTCCAGTAAGTTAATACTAAAAGACGTGACGGGCAATGCACGTCTCATCATTTCCAGAGTTTCTGGAGACAATGAACGGTAGTTAGTCTTGATACACAGTTGCTCTGCCATGTGCATGAGAGCGTCACGTTCCGTTGAAAGGGTTGTGGACTGGAGATTGACGAAGACGACGATTCTAGAAGCATCTGTTTGCAGGTGCTGATTTAGTGCAGCACTACATGGCTGGGTTAGTCAATGACTTTGAGTGGTGATTGTGAACGTGACATACGCTACAGTTGACTTTCCACAGGCAGCTAGTTTGATCATTAGTGGAATTGAACTATGAAATAAACAAAACAGCGTAGGACTCACTTGGGCCATGGAAGACAAAACTTCGTTGATCGACATCCTTGTTCAGCAGAGCGAGTCGATCCCGAATAAGACTTCGATACCCTTTCTGAGTATATCCAGCCCTATCCAGGATTGTCACTGCCGATGTTTCGTGGTGGGTAGTCTCAGAGAATTGTTTTTGGAGAGTATCCAGAAGCACTCGTCTTTCCGTGGCAAAAAGCACTTCTCGATCCAATGCTAGCTGAGTACTTTGTAGCAGCGTTGTAATATGCCCCCACCTAGTCTTGGTAAAGTGAAACCGCAACCGTGATTTGAGCGGGAACTCATACCTATTGTTGCGCTTTCCTGGTCTGTAGCATGGTGGTCGAATTTCAGAAACCAGGTTACTCATTCTATCTAGAATAAGGGCTTGGTCATCCACAAAGTGTTGCTGGTCCAAAATGGCCTGTCCAAGATCTCCCCGCCATTTAGAACCTTTCAGTGCACCAATTAACGCCCCCGCTTCATCGTGGAGATTTCTAGTCGAAATGCCATCATGGGTGCGGAGTGTTTGGATGGTTTTCACGAGACTTATCTTTCGCTTTTCTACTTCAACAGTGATCTCGAAATAGGCTGGATAGGAGTTGTATACCTCAAGGCAGAGGTTACCGGCTTCCACTGTGAGCTTTGCCGCTGCAATGGCAGCTCCGGCGGGATCTACCATCACGGAAGTGTGGGAATCGAGAAAGAATGAAATTGATCGATACACAAGGAGTGGAGGAGATGATAGAAGCTTTTCGAAACATGCGAGTGCGAACGAGTAAATAATATCTCAAAATGTCTGGAGATATGATGGTCCGCCGATGAAGATATATATCACGATACCTCCAAGTCCCTTTATGGCGTTCAGAAAGCCTTAACTTGATGCAATTATATTACAACCGTATATACAACGCCTAGCTGGCGTGCTGTTTGGGCACGATGATAGGAATATGGACTACATGTGCAATAATGCGTGACGACCCAACCGTGCAAAATCCAGCCCGCCCATAAGCTCCTTGAACCGAGTTGATTAAACCGTGGGTCGCTTATTCCAAGATCAGTGTTGTGAGAATTTACATCGAGTAAGGTGCGAAGAAGACTCATTGGGCACCAACCCTCAAATCCATCCTTATTTGTAATGTGACCTGTAACCTCGGATGACCAGTAACCCAAGAAAGATGAGATGCATGGAGTAAAATTTGGCCAGCCTCATGAAAGTTTCGTAAAGGGCTCTAAAGCTTTGAAGGCTACAAAAATGAATATACAGTACGGGTGATGGAAACCCTCTTCAAACACAAGTCACGAAGATATATCGACCCATATTTGAATCTTGTACAGCACAATGTAGTATGTATCAGTTGATGAAGAAATCACCCACTATAATCCTGAAGCAGTATAAAAATAAACCAAGCAGCGAGGATCATTCGCCAACGTATACCTGAGCCTCAAAAAACCACAACCGATTTATCCAGCCGCATTATGCACCGAGGTGGGTCTAGTTACATAGTGGAGGATTTGTGGTGTGTTGGCGTTTGTTGAAGGAGTCAAACCTTGCCAACAAATGCCCCGATCTGGACCCCGGAGTTGCATCAGCAAGTTGGGTTCGCACAGTAGACTCGAACTGTGGAAATAAAGTCGAGAACTCCGCTAAGACAAAGCTTTGCGCAACCAAATTAGAAAATTCAATACGGTCTTGTCTAAGTTCCAGGATACCAAGACTGTCATCAACAAGAGGTGATATGGAGGCAAGAGTAAATGTTGGTAGTTCAGACGCGATGTAAGGAAGATCTTCGGTCACTGATACGGTCCCCAAGATCGAAACCCAGGCCATGATTGTGTGAATGACGTCAGATTGTGGCGTTTCATGAATGCGGACAACGGTAATACGGTACCGTTCAAAAACCTTGAGTGGCATTTCTTCCAGAGCAGCAAATAGCTCAAAATCCCATTTCTTATAAATTTGGACAGATAATAACAGGAACCTAATAGCACAGTTCAATTAGTCGTGATCTCGGGAGACGGTGGGGGTATTACTAACCCTCCTTGGGCATTTGCCGTTGCGCGCTTAATGATTTCCCGTTTAGAGTTCAAAGCTTTTCCTGAATTTAGCTCTGGCTCTGAGCCCCATCGGAAGTTGATATAATGTTCAATGTCAGAATCATGTGCCTTAATATTCCAAAAGGTAAATTCGGGATATTCCTGTTCATTGATGGTCGAGGTTTTCCGCGAAAAACAAATTATTCGTGGTGTAGAACCAAGTTTCGTCAGAGTATGAATAACCTTTTTTGCCATCGAGCCGAGGGGTGCCCCGTAGCCATGGCGCTCGTCAAGACCATAACACTCGTCAATAGCATCTAAGAAAAAATAGATCTGGTATGTAGTGGTTAAATCCTGGAGTAGTTGATAAAGACGCTCAATGTCAGGAGGCGGAATATGGCCCACACGAAGCTGTTCGTAGATTGATGCCAGAAGATCTGTTGGTAGTGTAATCTGGCACAGTAGTTGGTATACAATCACACGTAACAACGAAGTTTCAACAGTTGGCCGCCGCTCATGGAAGAAAATCTTTACGCGAATAGGGCGTTCCCGCATGTGAAGCTGTTGTAATTGTGCTTGGTGTTGGCGCACAATAGCCTCCCTAATAACACGACAGTTAGTATGTCAAGTTCTTCGATTGAAGGCTTCCGTTTTATTGGCTGCAGCTCTACGATCTGCACTTACATCAAAATTGATTTTCCCATACCAACTAGTTACATTGTTAGCATTATGCATCCTGAAAATATTCTGTGTGACACCTACTTCCACCCAAGCACCATAGGAATCTGCCATTTGTCCCTGGTGCCGACTCTGTCCACGCCTGATATTGCGGAGATTCCGTAAACCATTGTCCAATATTTCTCCATGATCCGTTGAACGGCGGCGACGTCTGGTCCAGCTCGAATTCGTGGGTTACCATACCTAACCACTTTTGCAATTTCTCCAATACTTCGGGCCTTGCCCACGCGACGTGAAAGTTCGCGCGAGTTGACAATCCATCAAGTAGCTTTTGTTGGCGGGTGAGTTCAGGAGGTAGTGTACACATAAGTCCGCCCCATCGTTCACAGTTGCATATCCCCACTATCCCATCCAGCAAGTTGTTGATATGAAGAACTTGCTGCCGCAATGCCTCATGTTGTCTTGTTCGCCACTTCAATCGATTCCAGCCGTTGAGCCTGTTGAGGGTGGAAACCAAGTTAACAAGCTCTGTTGATCTCCCGCCTGCAATAACATTGAGACAGGCTTGTTCTTGTCTTGGCAAGAGTTCGATGTTTCTGGAATATGTCCAGTACTGTGGGTGCCTCTTCCATGGGACCTTGATCTCCAGTATTGCTGGAATTGAGTCCGATAACCACTGGTGCTCTTCCTGAACTGTCTTGGTACTAAGATACAGCCAGCGGCGATCAAGCAGGCAAATGAAATGCACTATAGTGTGAGACAATAGTATAGTCAATGATAAAATGGTGAGTCTTGTTCCTTGGCTCACGGATTCATCTGTCGCAGCCCCCAATATAACGGCAAGATTTCGGAAGTTTTGATACTTCTTTATCAGATCACGAAAGCTTCTCAAGTCGGCATCCAAGGACTCCGGTATAACTGCAGAGCCGCTAAGACGTTCAAGAGTATCAAGACATTCTGTTGTGATTTGTTCAAGAGATTCTCGCGCTTGTTTCAATGGCGAAGAGTCCGGGGTAGTTGTGGCGTCGAAAATTCGTCGAAGGTCATGTTGTTTCTTGAATAGTCGTAGTATATGAAAGGAAGGCGGTAGGAGTTTCGATGTTGACATTTCCCACGCTCTTGCTGGTAAAATCAATTTTGTGGAAGTATATAGTAAGATACCAATTAGTCGAGTATAGTATCGCTGGTAAAGAAAAACACTATAAGAGCCTAGATATTGTAAACTTATGCGTATGCTCCAGTTATGTCAAATAATGGTTATCTAGGACACACAAATGGACTTTTATATGTTTGATGTCGCGGTAATTGACGCGCTGCGATTTTTTTTTATATTAATTCACGATTTCAATTCACTTTCAGTGGTGACCCCGGTCGGCGGTAAACTACACACGTTCCGCCGTAGCTAGGTACATACATACATACATACGCCATATCATCAACTCGATTTTTGGCGCCGCAAGTCAGCACCACACCCAGCCCACGTGAAGTTTCACCTTTGGATACGCTTTTTTTTTGCTGGATCAGACACTCGTCTCCTTCTTGGAAAAGGGTTCGGAGCCGGGTCTCTCTACCCGGAACGTGATGAGGTTGTTTCTCGGGTGGCATTTAGCCGACACTTAGCCGACTGCCGACCTGAGCTTTTCACACTCGGGAACATCGTGAGTTTTGTTTTTTGGTATACTAGTCATGTTTTGCTCGTTTTGTTTATTCAGATTGATGGAGATCGAGTGGGGGCTGCCTTGCGAGCAGTCCGGTAGTGTGTTGTGTTGGGCGTGAGCTTTATGGCGAATCTGCGGATTTCGTGTAAGTAGCGCTTAAAAAGCAGGGCAGGGTGGGTATTCGGAGGACACAGTGTAAGCAGTATGCTGAGGTAGTGTCACGGGAAGTACTATTATAGAAAGCTACTAAAGCGTGGTTATCACTGTGAATGTTAGAGTATTGAGAAAGGATCAAGATCGTTGTATTGGTTGGTCTTCAGTGACTGTATGTTCAGTTATCTATCTAGAAGAGAGGGATAGATTAGATCTTCCCGTTCGCCGCGATAGCGGGGTCACAGCTTAGCTTAGTAGCATAATCCCTGCATCCCATGATGGAGAATCCCGTGTAGGAATTAGTCACGTGACTTCGCTATGGAAGACATCGCCATGCCCCAATTGACAAAAGCACACATACATATGTACATATATTAAGAAGGAATTTTCCTCGGTTTGGCTGGTTTGACAGGCTGGGTGAGTTAGCTACTACAAAAGCAGAATTCATAGAACCAAATAAATAAATAAATCAAAAAATATTACGATGGATAATTCTCGCAGGAATCACAGTCCGGGAGAAGATTTGATGTATGTACATACATAGACAGACCTAGTGGCTGTGCTTATGTTATCTGACTTTTGGGACAGTGATAGTCCAGTTAACACACAGAACAACCTGGCGATCACGACCAACCAAAGGGTAGACAGCTATCATGAAGTAACTGTGGACGTCTTTTTGTTCTTGGCTCGGTCAGGCCCGACATTGATGGGCGCAACCTTTCCGCTACCTTGAATAGTTCAAGGTGAAGTCCTTACATCGGCTGTGGTTCAAGAGAGGTTAACCTCAAGTTACTCAGTATATTTAATTGGCTTGGAGTAGCTGATCCAGTGAGACTTCTGGTCGACGCCTATCACCTAAAAGCACCGGAAACAAATTATTCAAAGCAAAATCTACATTCCAACTAACAAGCCTCAGAAAACACTGGCCTGTGATTGGTCGCTGTGACGCAGAGGACAACACCCAAGAAGAAGCTCTCGATATTAACTAATCGGCCATTACAATCCATGCTGGTCCCAAGTTTTTCCACCCATAGTCATGTTCACGGGCAGTGGTAGAGTTGACACTTAGGAAATTGCGAGTCTGCATAATGTGACGCCGTCAATGTTTTGTACAAGTTTGCCAAGTTGAAGAGTAGATGACCAAGTTTTCTATTGTATTGTTCTATCCGAGATTCATATTACCTTTGTCTTCCTAATCCATCATTACTGAGAATGCTCTCGTACACGCTAAGCGATGAACAGGTATCTATACTAAACTGCCCCACTAGACCGGTGGTCTTCAACTTGAAATGATTACAGCGGATGCTCGTCATTGAGTTAACAGCCGGTTCATATCCAACGGCATCTCTATCACCGAGGATTCTAGACTCATATGAGTCGGGCTTGGTGGTATCTCGGTCAGACGCGCCTCAATAGATGCTGTCAAAACCTTCATCTTTTGACTTATGAACTCCACCAGAATCCGCTTCTTCTCAGCAACAGTACTGCCATCCTCTTTGAGCTTCGCAATAAGCTCCTCACTTCTCATAGATGAAGCGTTCGCATTCTTCATCAACACACGTAGAGAGGGCGAGTTCGCTTTGTCCTTGCCTCCTCTCGACCGGGTCCCCGCGTCTTCTGATAAAACTGCCTCGTTGATGCTTACCAAACTTTCCAGTCCACCCAGCACATTCCGCAGGGACACCACCATGCCGTCAAACTTTCTGTGGTCTATCATAGCCCACCGAATCCGGTGCCAGAGTCCAATACCCTGGTGGATCCCCGATAGAAGCTCAGTCTTAACCTCCTGCCCTTCTTCCGAGATGTCGGAAAAACCAACGAGACTGTTTGTTGAAAATGTAGAGAAAGATAGCGTCGATGTAGACTCAGGAGCCCTACGCACAAGGGCCTTTGATGTCGTAGTCGGAGGCGGAGAGGGAGCTGGTTGCACGTTGTCTGAAATGTCTTCTGAAGAAGACTGTGGGATCTTTGATTCTGGCTTTGCCTTGGGCACGTACCTCTTGGGCTCGTACTTCTTGGAGGTATTTTGTAGTGCCTGGAGCTCCTTGGAAATATACCAGATTGAAAAGGCAATACACTTCCGGTCGAGTTGCTCGGTACGGGGGTCTTCCAGTTGCTTTTTGAGAACTGGGTACATATGACGAAATCTCGCACAGAAGATACCGAACTCTACATGCTGTCTGATGAAGTTGGAAGATGGGTGGCAATGTTGTTGGATTGTGATGATGACTTTGAGACAGTACCCGAGAAGGGCAATCAGAGAAGCTGCGGCGCTGGCTCCGTCTAACATTGTGATGTATGAAGAAAGATGTATTAGAAAGACTGATTGGAGATATTTGGTGCTTAGGAAGCTTGATTTGCACAATATATTAGATGAGTTGGCTAGAAATGCTGATTAGATGGCTTGATTGGATATCCGAGTCATGAGAGTTAGAGAGCGGGGTAGATGTTCACCTTTATATATCCACACGACAAGAGTATGCGACAACATCGGCATCTGCTTGGCGTCAGATCCCTTGACTGGTACATCTTGTCTATAACACCTGTGATACCCTGCGACTATCCGCTAAAAATGGGTTTGTTCACCCACATTCTACGTAGCTAAAAGCCGCTCTTAGTTCCCCAGGGATCACCGCATAGTTTGTGTATCATCAGCATACTATATTCCCCTCTGATGAGACCTGCTGACGACTGAAATCTCCCCCTTCTCTTTAGAAGGAAGTTAGCTGCCCCGGGAGGGGCATACGTCGGTAGGTTATACTATGACAGCGGGGTAAAGTTATGACGAGATCTAGAATTTCAAATCACATATCTTGTTTTGTAATCACGTAGCAGCTAGTTGTGCACCCATTGGAAAGGATACATTCCTCCATTGGCGATATCACAGCAACGGAGAAGTTAAGCTGTACGACGTTTGATTTGCACATCCCAAAGCCAGCCCTATCCAAGTGTCCAAAAATAAACACAGCCATACCTTGGGCGTCATTGTCTACCAAAAGGAGTTATCTGACCAAAGCACCTTACAAAATCTGTCATACAATCCAAAATCCTGCGCGTCCTCTGACTAAAAATAAAAGGCAAGGGCGGAGGTGTCAATGGCGGTATCATATCCCGCATTTCATCAACTGCTAAAGGGCCCAATAGCATTATTGGTGGGTGAGTGCTTTTTCTATTTGTTAGTATCATGGAGATTTCCGCCCACGGGGATGCCTTTGATGGGCTGGGCTTCCGGTCTGCCTTGGCGCATTTGACGTGTCCTGTCCAATTTGGTGTTATTCCACGAAGCGCATATTCCTTCCACTATCTGCCGGCTCTTGTGAGCTTGATACATTGTACACATGTATGTACTAGAGAGTGTCCTACCTCGGGTCATTGTCGGCTGTCTGCATGTCGATGACAACAGGACGTGTTAGGTGCATATGGGGTATATTAGAGGACTCGTTGGCTGTAGCATGGGTTTCCGGCTCTGTACACTACCTGTTGGAATAAGCGCGCTTAACACTGACGAGTAGTCCATGTGGTACAGCCTTTGGCTTGTTCGGCACATACATACATCTGTGCGCATTGATACATCGTGATAAACAGCCACTCCGAGGCTGAGTCCGTAGACTCCAGAGACATAAAGACTTGCAGACGATTCGCTTCTAAGCCTCGTGCATTATATCGGGTATATGAGCGGGGTAGCTTTTATAGCGTAAACAACTGGCCTTGATTTTAGAGAGATATACGCGTCTAAATTGGCAGCTACCGGAGTCTTACTACTGTACAGGTTCTACCCCGGGACATATTTCTGTCCCCAGATGACCGGTTACTTTTGGCCGTAACAGCCATGCCATGATAATCGCATATGCGCACCTGGAGTTCAAGGTTGTCAGCGACATGAATGACCAGAATCATCCTTTAGGATGCACACACAAACTCCGGTGGGTATCCATTTGATGAGCTGTGGTACAGTGATGATATTTCTTAACTACAGTGTAATGGCTTCTGCGCGGGTAATATGTGCTTATTTTGAAGAGTAGTACACAGCGGCAAAGCGGTAATATACCCACTAAGTCCAAAAAAGGTATCGGCCGTAACGGGCGCCGTCTAGAGTATCGTAGGATTCTACAACGAGGTCATCTACTCACGGGCCATAAAAAGCCCGTCATCACATGATTCTAATCGCTAAAAGCAACCTCTTGCTTTCCTCCAAGTCGTATCATGTCCAGTGTAGAATACTGCATCCCACACACCGCCCAACCAGACCACCAGCCTATCAAAAATTGCTTCTTCTGCAGCCAGACCGCCATTGAATGCACCCATCATGCGCATTTCCTTATCTGAGGCGGAGTCTGCATGTCGCCTGCTAAACAACTCTTCTGTGTGTTAGCCTGGCTGGTAAATGATTCATATGCATCTCTCCGAGCGGTGCTACTAGGAAAAAGTCGCCGAGAGCGTGACTAAAGTGGAGGTTCAAGACTCGGCACATGGGCTGTGGATGTTACACCATATGAGGGGTTCTTGTCTATGGATTGCAAGGGGTTCTCGTGTACTCTCCATTATGCCCCGGCAAAGTTGATTAATCACGGCGGACATTAGAGGATGAAAATAAGGCCGAGATTTATGTATTCTACGTAGTTGTAAACCTCAAATTTTTTAGTCTTTACGAATGAGATAGAGAGGAAAGGGGAAAACAGAGTTAGGGATGGAGAGACTATAGATAACAAGGATAAACGTAANCGCCGAGAGCGTGACTAAAGTGGAGGTTCAAGACTCGGCATATGGGCTGTGGATGTTACACCATATGAGGGGTTCTTGTCTATGGATTGCAAGGGGTTCTCGTGTACTCTGCATTATGCCCTGGCAAAGTTGGTTAGTCACAGCGGACATCAGAGGATGAAAACAAGGTCGAGATGTGTGTATTCTAAGTAGTTTTAAACCTCAAATTTCTTGGTCTCCACGAGTGGTGTAGAGAGGAAAGGGGAAAACAGAGTTAGAGATGGAGAGACTATAGATAACAAGGATAAACGTAAAAAAATGGTATATTAAAACTCATGATACATTTTATGACAAACGGCGTCCCACCCGGTCCATTTAAAGTATCCCGCAAGTAGCAACAAAACATTGTTTTCTCTTGCAAGCATACACTCCACCACCAGCCCTATAGCGAACTGCTATAAGCTGTACAATAACCAGTCCAACCCCATAAATAGGCAGATTACACTCCTAGTCTACCAGCCCTGGTGATCGGCTTCACTGGCAAAGCCGCATAATTTCTCGGATTCTCAGAACTAAGACGGAATGTACTGCCCTTTGGCGCCACAAAAGTTGGGATGTCATCTTTAATGGTGCCCATAGTAGCAGGTGATTCGTTGATGTCATGGTAATCACCTGCCTCGCTATCCGAACTTTCCTCCACCAGGTAAAACGTATCGTGAGCCTGCTGTGTCTGGAAACTGTGTTTCAACTGCTCAAACATGGGATCAATATAGATATCCGGTTTCCCAGCCGCAACCACAGTTTCCAGCCCATGCAACACATGTCCCAACCCATCCAAAATCTTCGCAAACTTCTTGCTATCCTTCGCAACCCAAGAAATCCGATTCCAATAACCACCCGGTGCTTCCAACGCATGTAACAGATCATCGTGGATCTTCTTCCCAGGACTCAGGACGCTTATAGGATTGGGAATCTGCGCGGTCATTTGTGCGGCACTGGGTACAAGAGCAGTCGAAAAGGTGGTGGGGTGAGCCAGCGCTTGATAAATGAAGCCGGTGGGTGCATCGTCGGTACGATCCCGGAAGAGACCATGGGAACCAGGGACGACAAGGAGTTGGTCGACATTGTCATGCCAAAAGCGGCGGACACGGTCCTTGGCGTGTTTGATTTTCGTGCCAACACCATATGGATCTTCGGGGTTCCAGTACTTCCCAGCACCAGATTGTAGGTAGTGTAACTCCTTTGCAATGTAGTAGATGGATAGAGAGATGCATTCTCGGATGATGGGGTTGGTAATCGGATCTTCGAGTTTATTCTTAACCTCGGGACAGAGAAGGGTGAATCGAGCACAGCAGAGACTGAACTTGACGTGGTGTTCCATAAAGCTGGTAGGCATCTCGACGCATTCTTTGAACTTTTGGAGAATCTTGCGACAAACGTCAACCATGCTGAGGGCCGAAGCCGCGGTGCCGAAGGGGTCCATTGTGGTGAATCGTAAAAAGGGGAGTATGTCGCGTGAGATGATTGAGCAATGTAGTGGAAACGAGGTTGGCGGAGAATTTTATATACGCGATGAACAGGCCTTAAATGATGTTGCCCCAGCCGACGGTGTGCCTAACTCTCAAGACAACACATCACACGGTAGGGCCGTGTATAAGTCTCCGGATACCTCACCGTACCTGGGCGCATTCCCCAAGCTGTGTTGTTTTCATCCTTCATGTGTAGAATCGCCACACGCCTATCATTAAAATACGACCGTCATTTGACATTGCTGCCCAACGAAATCCCGGTGCCCAGTTTTCCCAATTCCATCCCACTAGCTAACAAGAGCACCGCCAGTCAGAAAGCCCCAAGTGCCAAGAATCTAACAATATCGGTGCCCAACGGGCTTGCAGACATACACACACACACACACACATACCCTCAGCTTTGCGGCCCAATGTCACACGGGATTAAAGGCAGGCAGCTAGGGATGCAGAGCCACAGAAGTTGGCCAGTGGGCAGCTAGTTGTTCGAGCCGACTGAAATCCTTCAATGCGAGGCGCACATTTGAAGAGAAAGTTGGATGCTCATTGACGTAGTTATGCAGCGGCGATCACATGTGTTGCACAGAGTTGTGAGTTTGGAGCACGGACAAGGATTAGACCGGGAACTGCCGTGGTACTGTTGACAGATATATTTCAGTGACATGATGTCATTGGAAATGAACAGGATCGACGATAATTTGCATTTAGTATCATGCAGCCGATAGGTTTTAGTCGGGCAAAAACGGGAATAGAATTTGGTGTCTGCCCCAAGATCCATACCATAACGCATGCACGTCAAAAACTAGCACATCATTGTAGGATTTGATAACAATGGAGGCGGAATTAACCCTAGTAAACTACAGGGGGTTCACGATCCGCCTATCGAGGCGGCTTCCAGAAACGCGGGTAAGGCTCTTCGAAGCTTCCAATTTTGCAAGTCCATTCTGGCAAACGAAATCCATCATAATCAGGCTAATTCGGACAAGCCAAGGTAGTGACACGACAATGTTTGTGCGACGATGAATAGAATCAACGACAAACTACCGTATACTAGCCACTGCAGTCTAATCTGATCACGCCAAGTTTAATTATTTTCGGGCTTTTTTCACCAGTACCCAAAACCGATATAGTTAGACCACTACTCTATCGGGGTGGAAAAAGGCTGGGACTCAAAGATGTGTAGTGGACAGACCGCCATGTGGAAGGGGAGCTACAGAAGGAAGGATGGACCATCTAGGGTGATCCGTGTATAAGGGGGATTAGCAAGTGAGGAGATGGATCAACGGGGGTGAATTATAAAGGACAAGAAGACAGTGAATCTTCTTTGTGATTGTTTCCCGGCCCGTAAACACACCAGAAAATGTCTATCTACGTCCACCTCGTTCGCCACGCCCAAGGCTACCACAACGCCGAGCACAACGTCGACCTACCCGACCCGAAACTCACTCCCCTGGGAGAATCGCAAGCCAGCGCTCTCCAAGCGGAATTCCCCCACCATGACGCCATAACCCACCTCATCGCGTCGCCTCTCCGTCGCACGATCCAGACGTGTCTTGGTGGATTCGCGCCGGCGGCGGAAAAGGGAATGGTTATCACGTTGCTTCCTTCGCTTCAGGAAGCGGGGCCGTGGCCTTCGGATACCGGGTCGGAGCCGGAGGTTGTGATGGAGGAGTTTGGTCGGAAGGTGGATGTGTCGCGGGTGGAGAAGGGCTGGAATGATAAGACGGGGGTTTATAGAGCTACTTTTGAAGGAATTGTTGAGAGAGGTCATTGGGCTAGACGGGAGTTGCAGGCTATTGCGAGAGAATGGAGAGGGCGCAATCCTGAAGGTGATGCGCATTTGGTGGTGGTAGGCCATGGTGCCATGCTGCATTTCATAGCTGATTGTTTCCATGGAATTCCACCCCGGACTGGTAAGTTGGACATATTTCCAAGCCGACACCGTCATATGTATGTACTAACAAGACCAGCTACCGCCTGGGAAAACGCGGCTTACAGGTCCTTCAAATTCGTCGATGACAGCTTAACAGACAGGGAAGCCAAGCTTCTCGAAACCGACATCTCCTGGTCCCGTCTTTTCAATGACGCCCCTCGCCTCACGCCCGCCGAAAACTCCACGGCCAGAGACTCATACGAACGCATTCTCACCACCTACCTCGACGGCTCCTGGAAACTCAAACTTGCCGAATCCAAAGCCACCGAAGAGAAACTCAAAGAACGGATCTAGGGTTATATATACAGATGGGTTAGTCAGTAATAGTATTCCATTGAACATTATACGCCACATGGAACGCCACAGCGCCACCGACGTCACATGTTACGCGGTCATCGCGTTATGCGACGTTATGGGAGGGGTGCTGAAGGGCACGGTTTTCCTGTTTGGGTCTTTGTGTGTTCATGTGCAGTAGTACTTTGACCTATTTTGGGGTGCGGTTGACAAGCGAGAGAACAGAGACTCTAGTGAAATGTGATTTTTGGATCGTGACATTGAGAGGGTTTGTCATTTGTTTACGGAGTTGTTGACATTGATATTGTATATTGGATTGTGATCATCTCTTTACCCTCCCTCTTTGAACTCGAGAATTACGACACAACGACCCAGTGATAGGGCCATACTTTCTTTCATCCACAACGACTATTATCACGATCGCCACAATGGACAGTAATCCGCCGCCGCCGTTCTGCACGCCCATGACCGTCGATGCCCCCTCCACCATGAACATCAACGCCAATATCAAAAACAATGCATCAACTCTCAAGGCCCCCGCGGGCCGCGCCCGAGCCTACTCAGACACAACCCAACCTGCGCCACCTCCACAACTCTCTCCAGCTCCTCTAATTCTCGAATCTACCCGCCTATCCAAAGATGACAGCCACCTGAAAGACCCCCCGCCTGCATCTCTCGCCATGCCCGTGACGCCTGTTCGAACCACCTTCATGACGTCTAAACCTAGCGGTCTCAACCTAGACCATCTCGCGCCTTCGCGGGACGCGGCGTCTCCTTCAGGCTCGGGATCGTCAGTTTCCTCGGGGGTTCTTAGTGGGAAGGCGGGATTGGCGTCGTCGCCTAAGTTGGATCATCGGGCTTTGTATTCATCACCAACAAATATCATTCCTAGACGATCTAGAGGGATGGATTATTCGCGCGCAGCTACTAGTCTTCATCATTCAACCCTGGCGCCAGATCATGCTATTGATTCCTCACCTACGACAAATAGTATGCGAGCTCAGCGCCGCTCGGGCGAGTATGCGGGGGCAGAACATTCATCGACATCCCTCCTCGCTGCCCTGGAACGCAGTAACTCTGGAACTGGCCTCAAGAAAATCGCATCAGAATACAACTCCGACTCTTCATCCGACGATAACATGATGGACGAAGACACAGAAGAACCCTACGTAACGACCCCCAACATCCAACGCACAGCAGTCAGTTCCGCCTCCCCTTGGCCCGGAGCACCAAGCACTAGTAACCCGCTCATGAGCTACCGTGATAAGCGGGCGCGACAGCCAAAAAGACGCGGACGACCTTTAGTTAAGGGAATGGCGTTTGCTAATTTGAGTCGTTCTCCTCCGGCGCCTGGCGGTATGTTGACTAGAGCTAGACGGGAAAGCGTGGGTTGGGCTGGAGAAAGAACGGGGTTGGCGGTAGGGAGTGATGCTGGTGAAGAGGGGATTTGGAGTATCGGTGATGGTTCAGACCGAAGTGTGATTCGGAAAGTGGCAGCGAAACGGATGAACATGCTGGTAGGTTTGGAGATTTGCTACTTTATTGAATGTGTTGCTAACAATTAATAGCCCAAAACAAAAGGATTCGCGCGTATTAGAGCGGCCCTTGCAGAGGAGACAGCACCTGTAGATTCCGACTTCCGTCGTGAAGCAGAAGTTGTCCGACAAGTAATGGATTGTGATAGACCTGCGCCTCCCAAATCCACGTCTACCACCGCACAGTCTTCTCCAAATCTAATGGCTCAGGACCCCACGGATACAATTCCAGACGATATGATGATGGAAGCTGCCACTGCCCTTTCAGATGCCTTTAAGACGGGGACTAAACGGATGTTCCAATCAGGACAGGCTCCCAAGAAGGTTACTAGCTTTGCGGGGCCGGACGGTTCCGTTTCAACGCCACTTATGAGACCTATTAATGGTCCGGGGACACTTGTTGATAACTTAATGTTGGATGGATCGTCACAAAGACCCAACGACCTGTCAGTTTTGACATCCACACCCATGGCCGACGTGAACATTCGTATTGGCCAGAAAAGAAGACGCGATGACGATCTNCCTTTAAGACGGGGACTAAACGGATGTTCCAATCAGGACAGGCTCCCAAGAAGGTTACTAGCTTTGCGGGGCCGGACGGTTCCGTTTCAACGCCACTTATGAGACCTATTAATGGTCCGGGGACACTGGTTGATAACTTAATGTTGGATGGATCCTCACAAAGACCCAACGATCTGTCAGTTTTGACATCCACACCCATGGCCGACGTGAACATCCGTATTGGCCAGAAAAGAAGACGCGATGACGATCTTGACCCGTTACAGTTTAAACGGAGAGCCGTCTCTCCTAGTCTGAGTGCCCACGGCTCGCCTATTATGCAGAGTCCTAGACAAAGAGATAATATGCTCTGGGTCAACAAGGAAGGATCGCAACAACAACAGAGACCTGAAAGTGGCAGTTTGGCCCGGAAGGGTCGCGTAGGATTACAAGGAATGGTGGATACTAATGACGGGATAATGCGGATGAGTATTGATTGATTAGAGCAGCGTAGAAAGCCTATGAATTATAACGAGACATGATCACCCCCCCCCATTCATTATTCAAACACGCCTTCTTCAGGAACCGCCAATGTAGAAAGTAACCCATCTAACCTCACCGCAAACTCCTCCACCTCCTTCCGCATACTCATCACCTGCGCCATCCCAACCTGCACAACATTAACACTCGAAGCCACCGTACACCCACCCACACTAACCGCCTCCTCCCCATGTCCCGGCACCGCCGAAGCCGCAGGAACCCCCGAAAGAGACGACAATAAAGCCGGCTGAGCCCCCGGCACCCCCAAATGTTGCCCATGGCCATGTCTATGATGTGACGAAGTCGGTCTAGAACCAGGCGTCCCCGAGGCTCCGAGAACCGCAAGGATCAGACCTGATGATAACCGGCGGAGAATTAGCGTGCCGTGGGTTAATTGGATTGTTAAGAGGACGACGTTGTATCGGGTAGATGGTTCCTCGATAGGTGTATCTTCTCTCCCCACGTGATAACCCCCATCACTTCGACCATCGAAACTCCCCCCATCATAACTCCTCGCATCGCCATGTCCCCCTTCTCCCCCCGACACATCAACATCGTCCTCCTCATCCGTCACAATCGGTAACCCGCCCTCCTCTACGCCTCCATACATCCCGACTAAACTACCCGCTACGGTCGCCAAGGTGCGAAGATCGGCGGTGCTTCGTGGCGGGGAGGCGACGTGGGCGAGTAGCTTGCCAGAGGAACTTGTTAATAGGACGGTGCTGATGTGTGAGGAGAGGAGTGATGATAGATGGATTGTTAGTGGCTTTGTGAGGAGGAGAGGGGGTTGTTGTGCGGGCGATGGGGGCGCTGGGGCGGCGGCTGGGGCGGCGGCTGGTGGAGGTGATTGTGTGGACATTTTGACGGTTGTTGTGGTTATAGCAGTCGAGATGTTATCTTTGGTTGTTGACGTATTCAATTGAAGGGTATAAGATGGAGAAAAAACAGATTCAAAGTAACATAATTCGTTGTCGCAAATCGCATGGCTGGTCGCAATCAGTTAGCTCCAATTCCATCCAAACCCCACATCGTCAACCCTAGAAACCCTATTCACGATTCACTTAAACTCAAATTGGAACAAAAAATCATTGCTTTTGGCATCATTACATATCAGACTGGATCTTTAAACTGTAATTCCGAGGACACCGCCTCTCCAAACCCAAACTCATCTCTCATCAAGTAACGAAATCCACTGGCCTTAATCCATTTCCCGTAGCCCCACCATAACCAGCCGGTACTGTTTCTGCTAACCCGGCATACTTATCAAGTCCATTTCCCATTAACCCGACAATCTCCCATATCTGGTTTCCACGGAATAAACGACTCCAAAGACGAAGCACCGTACGCGCCAATCTTCTCATTGCGGCTCCATCGTTAGGTGCGATAGGATCAGCCATATTTATTGGGATATCCCCGTTTTCCAGAACAGGATCGATGTAGTCGGAATTTCCGGCCTCGTACATGACTACACGGATCATGTGTAGAAGCTGTTTCTCCGAGTGATCAAGAGGCTTTGAGCTGTGAGTTACCGAAAGGGTAATCAACCAGCGTCCAAGAAGTGTAGCAGATTCAAAGTGGCACAACAAGTGCTGAATACTCCAATCATATGGTCCCGTTTTGGAAGCAAAGTCAACTCCCTCTTTCGCAAGAACACTCAACGACCACAGAGCATGGAAGACAGCCCTGTTAGTGTTTCCAGTCCGCGGCATGGGCTTGAAATTAGATGGCCCAACCTGATAGTTCGAAAGCTTGAGGGCCAGTTGATCCGCATTACGGATATCCAATTCACGACCAGAACCAGAATCAGTGTAAAGCTTAACGCTAGCCAAACGAACCAGCGAAGTAGCGTTGTGTGCAATTTGGGTAGCTGGGTGATTCGGGTTATCTTCTGCTTCGTTCATGTGGTGCGGGAAAGCTCCAAGCCCAGAGTCGCCTGTCCGGTCAGATCCCAGTGTCATCATCTCTTGAACTCTGGCAGCTTGTCTGTCATTGTAGGCCACTTCCCACTTGCGCATAGCGTTTGCAAGATCGCTGATGTCGTTACCCTTTAAGCTGCCAACTGCACCACCACGCATTGATGCTTGTTTTATGAGCCAAATTTGTTGCATGATGGCGTGAGCTAACACGTACAGTCCCAGAGTGGTGATGACCAATCCACTACCACTAGAGTTACTAGAATCCATGATACTGTTGAAAGCGCTCTGAAGATCCAAAGTGATGTTTGGCTCGTGACGACGAGCAGCCTCCCACTTCTGGGCATTCTCGGCACGCCAAAGCTTACCAGATTGTGGCAGCGGAAGCTTCAGCTCAGCAAAGAACATGACAGGAGATGTACCGTAGGCAATGCTGGAGAGGTTGAGATAGCAATAAGCAAAGGTCTTTGTACGTAAAGCCCTCTCTAAGCTGATCCATTCGGCCCAGTTTACATCTGGCGGGTGAGGTTCTGACCCTACACAAGCCTCGTCAAGAAGTACAACCAATGTACTTTGAATGGTCTTGGCCTCGTCAAAAACTGCCTTGGCATTCCATAAGCCACCGGCATAGAGAATCAACAAAGCTTGAATAGTTTCCATGCGGGCATCTGGCGTGTTAGGAGCACTATCGAGTTATAGGTTAGCTATGAACATGCACGCACGTTTCGCTTCATGTCACACTTACAATGGCTCCCGGGAAGTATCAAGTATATTCCGATGATCACCGCCATTCATGTTGATTTGTCGGTGGCCCATTCTTGGAGAAGGAAGTGTTGAGTGATTCGAATATTGAGAGCGGGTCGGTAGTAAAGCGTTGACATCTTTCATCGCTCGTCTGCTCTTTTGCTCCAGGGCAACTGCCTTGGCCGCATACCATATGGAATAACTCCGATTTGGTTCAAATCGATACTGGGCACCAGTGGCGGCAATAGCCAAAAGTAACTCAGGGGCGATTGAAGCGGGATACAAAGTTGGAAGATGCAGAATGGGAAGATTGTCGTTCATGCCATCGTAGTAGCCCTTCAGATAACGCATCAGGGTATGCCGCGATGGGAAAACGAATCCAGTAGGAAGGACGGAACTAAATGCCATTACAGAGGCCTTTATAGTATCATAGTCAGCGGGGGTGATATGACGCAACAAAGGCACGCGGGATTGCTCTTCGATAGTCGTGAGAGAGCCAAAGGGGTTGAACGTACGAGGTCCGTCTTCAGCTACGGGAGATGCAGCCCGGCTCGGAAATCTCGAGTTCAGAGTTGAGGCAATCTCCCGCGCCCAGGAAATAGGATCGGTGTCATCCACGGCAAAGTTGTAGGTCCAGAAGCCGATGCTGTTGCTTGTGCCAAGGCCNGCACGCGGGATTGCTCTTCGATAGTCGTGAGAGAGCCAAAGGGGTTGAACGTACGAGGTCCGTCTTCAGCTACGGGAGATGCAGCCCGGCTCGGAAATCTCGAGTTCAGAGTTGAGGCAATCTCCCGTGCCCAGGAAATAGGATCGGTGTCATCCACGGCAAAGTTGTAAGTCCAGAAGCCGATGCTGTTGCTTGTGCCAAGGCCATCCATAGGGTTACAGTCAAACACCTCTGCCGCGTCGACGGCACGGGGGCGAGCGAACATTGGTGTTTGAAGCGCAGCTGGGAGGGACTCCATACTGGGAAGCGAAACATGGGCGGCTCCGGGGATCATTGACGCCGTAGTTGGGTTCAGGGCCTTTTGACCGCTAGCCATGTCGCTAAGAACCTGTAGACCAGTGACACCGTCGATGCCGGCGCTACCATTGAGACCAGCAGTTGCCAGCGAGTGAGAAGCTACGGTCGACATGGTAGAAGGGGCCAGCAAATATTGAGGATCTGGTACACTGCTAACACTTCCAAAGATGTTTGGTTGGAAGTTGTTGTCAGTGGCAGACTGGGGGAAGGGATCAGTGAAGTGAACTCCCCCTCCGGCCACTGACATGCCTTCCATAGCGTGAGCACCACCTATCAAAGTAGAGTATCCAACATTCATAGACGACGCCATGGTACCAGCTGGTGGCACATCAAGCATAGAGGCAAGGGCAGCCTGTGTTATTTGCGGCTGCGAAACGTGTGCTGACACCTGTGATTGCATCTGGTCTTGTGTTATGTGTTGTTGTGCTACTTGGTGCTGGTTCACGGCGTATGAAGTAGACATGCTAATGGAACTGCGGTGCTGGTCACCTGAACCGGTACTGTCATCGCTGGCAACGGTGCTACGGCGCTTGGTGTTGGGACGACGGGGTTTGCTGAGCTGGTCAGGCGGGAGGTCTTTGTGGTTAATGCGTTCATGTCTACGGAGTAAATCTCTGTGTATAGAGAGACGGGTTAATATTTTCTGTAAAGTACTCACTTGGTAGGGGAAATGGATGATTCAGAACTAACCTGCGACTGAAACTCTTACCGCACAACGGCACAACACAAAGAAAAGGCTTTTCCTTGGTGTGGGTGCGCAGGTGGCGGTCCAGGTGCTCAACACGTCTACACAAAGTCAGTAAGGGTTGATTTATATTAGAGACAGAGATGATGGGAATGGAGGTACATACCTAAAAAGCTTTTCGCAAAATTCACAAGGAAGAGTCCGAGGTCTCTTAGGACGACCCTTTCCATCGTATTCAACTTCTTGGTCGAGGTCGGCCAAGTTATCGAGGTCTTCGTCAGGAGTCTGAGACTCCCTTTTGGTTTGCGCCATTGCAATGGTATCCAGCNTCCAGGTGCTCAACACGTCTACACAAAGTCAGTAAGGGTTGATTTATATTAGAGACAGAGATGATGGGAATGGAGGTACATACCTAAAAAGCTTTTCGCAAAATTCACAAGGAAGAGTCCGAGGTCTCTTGGGACGACCCTTTCCATCGTATTCAACTTCTTGGTCGAGATCGGCCAAGTTATCAAGGTCTTCGTCAGGAGTCTGAGACTCCCTTTTGGTTTGCGCCATTGCAATGGTATCCAGCTAAGGCAATTTATATATAAAAATGGTGATGACAAACGTAATGTCTCACGCGATAGCTATCGGTGATAGAAGGAAGTAGCTATGATAGATGTCAAATAGCTAGGCAATCGCGGCAGATAGGTGCTTAGGGTTGAATGACAGCAGCTGGAGCTATCGACAATGAAATTATTTTTTTGGAGAAACGGCGGTTGGAGTTTCCCGAAACAATGGTACTCGATGGAGAGAAGATTGTCGTCGATATAGCAGATAGTACAAACAATGTAAGGCGAACTCCAAGGTTGCTAATTGATACTGGACGAATTGTTTCAAGGGCTGATTTGGGTGATAATAGATGATAAGGTCGTTCAAGTCGGATGGTGATGCGACAGAGTTGGAGTTCGATAAGGCGTTAATGCTATGTCAAATCAAAAGAAATAAAACACTCCGAATGTAAAGTCACGTTTTCAAGAAAAAAATGAAGAATTGAGATAAGAAGGCTGTCAATGTGGAGAAGGACGTTTCCAACGGGGGGTCTCGGGGAGACACAGTTCCTTAAGTACTTGCGCCAGCAATGTCAAAAAAAGAAGGATGGACGGCTAGAAAGACCATGAGGGGGGGCGCAAAGGAAGGAGTGTGCCAAGTTCTGAGCCGGGCAGAAAGGAAAATCTGGGGAAAGGAACTAGAGGGAGTAATAGCGGCATGGACAGGGGTGTTGCATGGGTCTACGAGAGAGGGAGCTTTTGGAAGGGGCGTGCAAAATGTGGGGAAGGCACATCCAAAGTTGTCGTTTTTTGAAGATGGCGATAGGGAAAGAAGCGAGGCGAAACGGCAGGGTGACTGAGCGTATGAAATGGGTTGTTACGATAAATATGACGTCAGTTTTTCGTGGGAGATTGTTTGAAGCAATCTATGAAAAAATCGCTGTTGCCTTGAACTATTACGATATAGAGATGCCATGGCGCCGAGTTGCCATCCTTAGGTCATCTAGGTGGCCCTTTTTTTTCTTTACTGTGGCCAAACTTGTTCACAAATGAGACCCTGAAAAGTAGCACGGGCAGGACTTCCCCAGTTCTAGTCATATCGATGCGACATCACCTCCGCATGTGACAAACCGCGGCATCCATTCCCAGATGATCCAGTCCGATGTATGTATCACTCCCAGACGAAAGAGAAAGACCCAGTACTCATTCGCCTATCTCAAAAGAGAACAGAAAATTTCATCTCCTTAGACTTTCTCTATGACCAAATCCAGCCAGTCCTCGAGATAGTCATAGTCAAACTAAGCATCGGGTGGCGAATATGCTAAGTACAGACTCTCTGAGACAAAACGCCAAAAGGTGAGCCCCGTGACGTGGTGGTTATTAATTGACCTACATTTACCAGATTCGGTGGTCCTTTTTTTGACTGTTTTAGGATCTTTTCTGGATGTGCGCTAACAGTTTCTCAAAGGGTAATCCGGGGGAGGCTTGTTTTCTGTCCTGTTTTTTTTTGCTTTTCTTGGAATAAAGGAATGCGGGGAGAAGAAGGGGTTGGTAGGAATTAAGATTTGTTGTTTTTGGATTGGGTATTGGGCTTGGACTTGACGTGTTTGGTTTTCCTGTATTCGTATTTCTTGTGACTATTTCGTCTTGATGAATGCGTCGGATGTTGCTAGATTTGTATTCAAGTTCATATAGACATACGGAAGTCCTCGTTGAATGTCACCAAAGTGAGACATTTGTTCTTCCCAATTGAATTATCCAATTCTGGCGATTGTTTTTCTTTTGCTTACTCACATAAAAGCCCAATCTTAGAAATGGTTTCTTAGTCACTTTTACCCCGGATTTTGCAAGTGACAACCCCAGTTCACAATCACAATCCTATGAATCCTCCAGAATCGTCCATCGTCCCGTCGGAGACCGTGCACGCCGAAAACTGTGCCGGTAGCCGATACGAATGGAGTGAGCAATTGTTTGAATCTGGTTGGTCGAAGTTTATAGAGTCTATGATTTACGATGTTAATATGTCTTTTTGGAGATACGAATATATCTCATCATGAGGTGAATTGAACATAATCATCTGAATACCCCACCATGTTTATCACAAACAAAGAGTTGTTTTGTCTCTTGGAAACAAACATAAGAATCATTACACGACCCAGTCAATGCGACGTATTCTGTAAAATACAACCAACGGAGGTTACCTCCGAACCTCCTAAACACTAGGGTCTATTTCACCGCCTATATCCCAAAATAAGGGTTTCATCATTGGTCACGTCACCTTTAAAAATACCAGTCCGCGTGACATAACATCGGAACACATGAGCGAAGAAAGCCATTTGAATATGTGACGTCCTTTTCTCTATTTCCCAACTCATTTCACACACTAAACTGTTGTGTTTGAGCCGCAGCTCACATGACCCGGCTATACAAGGCGCTGTGGTGGCCGACGCTTCCCGACGGGTCGGACGACTGCTGACCGGCGTCACTGACACACACACGCCCTTTCAACAGTTAACCTGCATCTATACATACCAACTTAAAGAGAAAGAAACAACTTGTAGGATTTCATGGGTGAATGAAAAGTTACACATTACCCTGACCAATGTCGCCCACCTAAGTGGCCGGCCCCGCAAAATTCACAAAATTACGATGTGTCGTAGGTCCAAGCGGGAGAAAAAGCTTGGGGTCGGGTAAGGATAACCCGGTATAATCGTGATGATCCTAGTAATGACCCCAGAATTCCCCGCATACACTGTTTGCTATATGCTATATGGGATCCATCGGATACGCTTCTGGGGAATTCCCGAGGCGCATTTCCTTTCTCTAGGTGTGCTTTTATGGTGTGTTAGCCGCTTTAGAGAACATCACGCGCACTCGAGCCGACAGGAAATATCCCTTGGTTTGGGTATGTAGTGTCAAAAGACCATTAGTTTAAACATATGCATTGTGAAAAAAGGGTAAGCCCTTGAGAATTCCGCCTTTTGAAAAGAATCTGCCAAAATCCATTTACGAGTCAATCAAGAATCCCCCCACAAGCAAACAAAGAAAATATGCCACATGTTATAAACAAAAGAAATCCATTGAATACAATTGCAATTGGAGAAGATGTCGCCAAAAAATACCTTGAGTAGGGTTCTCCAATTTCTTCAGGTGCTCTTCGACTTGCCAAAATCGGTTGGGTTTTTAACACGCCCAGTTGGTCTGATCACATCTTCGATCGGCGACCTTACAACTAGTTTCGTAGCGCGTTTATGTGTATAGAATAGTGTGTTGCTAGTGATGCAGCCGAAGAAGAATAGGGGCATTGGATTTATGAGGGTTGGGAGTTTGAATGAGAGGTTTTAGTATGTACATACAAACTGTCGTAATCGCGGTCATTAAAATGCTAAGACGTTCATTAGCCATCAACTTCATATCCCTAAAGATCAACAATTTCCATACCGAGACAACCCATCCACAAACCAAGAAGAACAACGAACACTTGGAGAACCCTTAAATGGCGGAATAAACCTTCTTCGTTGGAGAACATCACTCATCCATTATGATCCTATCTTGTGGACGGACGTCCCTGCTGATGGAACCAATACAATGGAATGACGACCCTGGATTCATCTCCAAATTATTCACCAACACTTTGTACCAACGTCGTACATGGATATTTACACGAAATCGGAGTACATGTCCCCAGACAGACGAACGTCATTCCTAATTCTAGAATAACGTTAAAGACAAGGTTATCATCGTGCTACGTATTTGTAGATTGACGAGAACGGAGATGTACATACATACACATGTATATTAAAAGCCTGGATGTTGGATGCCGTTTGCCTCGGGGTAATCGCATGTACCTGCATGAAGAAAACAAGTCAACAAGCCCGTGAGCCTCCGTGTCCCCGTAACTACATGTAATAAGAGCCGCGATAAGTATTCTTGGCTTGTTCGGCTATCTATCCGAATAAGTTGACATACAAAGAAGTTAAAAGCATTCTATCATTCTAGTGTCTCAAAATTGGGGATGCCCCCGACTTGCTAGCTCCGTAGGCGAGTTGGAGATACTTCATTCTAAGCCGCGNCTGCATGAGGAAAACAAGTCAACAAGCCCGTGAGCCTCCGGGTCCCCGTAACTATATGTAATAACAGCCGCCATAAGTATTCTTGGCTTGTTCGGCTATCTATCCGAATAGGTTGACATACAAAGAAGTTAAAAGCATTCTCTCATTCTAGTGTCTCAAAATTGGGGATGCCCCCGACTTGCTAGCTCCGTAGGCGAGTTGGAGATACTTCATTCTGAGCCGCGTCATGACACTTTCAGCTATTAAATAAAGACTACCCCATCAAAATTCATAAAGAGCGGGTCCTCGGTGAATCCCGTTCAATCTTATTCTTCCCATTCCTGAATTATCATAGCACGGTGTAAATATCACAAAATCCGGCCTAGTTCACCCGGCACCCGGCCCATACACTCGGGTGACACAAGCTCCGTATCTACCCCACTACTCGGGTCACTTTCCGACGTCAGGAACTATAATTGTCCGTGCTTGGTAATATCTGACATCTTTTACACTTTATTTCTAGAAACATTCTGCCTTCAACACAATACCACCAGGTAACCATGTAGTGACAGCTGCGCCTCAACCGCAGTTGACATGTATTGTATATATCCCGGTTTCACGCGGCGCCCGTCTGATACAAGTGCACATTTTGATACAGGAACATGGCTCGTTGGTAAGACTTGATCAGCATCGGTTGACACTTGTACACTTGTCGCAAGCATGACATCGACTACGCCCGATCGCGATCCTCGTGGGATATACGAATGACATGTATTACTAAGCGTACCAGAAAACATGACGCAGATTCAACTCACCGCCATGTTCACCGTTTCGTTGGTACAGCCATGTGTGGGATTAAGATACTTCGCCACGGAATTTCATGGGTCTCATGTGCTCGTAGGGGATGATTTACAATGTGCAGGTGGATCATGTAAATGAATTGAATGTCTTTTCTCACTACATTTGGTCAGTATATATATGGACCTTTCACAACCGATACTTGCCACTTTGCCGCAATGGTAGGATGCCTTGCATGGGGAGACAAGGCGGTTCCTATAAGTATATTGTAACCTTCTTTACCAAATATTGTCTGTGTGGTCACCATCCGTGGCTATATCATCATACAAACATTATATCCAAGGCGCAGAATGTCATCTCAAAGTCATTTCATCATTCGCAAGTAGTACAACTACAAGGGTTAAACCCGCTCTGATACTACTCACTGACCTCATGATAATCGAAACAAAGTAGTAATAGAACGGGAATAGTCTATAGATTAGCAGCTGCCCCGAGCGCCAAGTCATTGGCAAGGCATAAACAAGATGTTTCCATATTACCATCAAGCCCATGCATAGTGCCAACTCAAAGTGAGTTCCAGACCGGCAAGCGGGGTGCTTTGAGACAGAGTGATAAACTCGGTGTGCATAAGAACACATGGCATAGGAAACTGCCGAGAGAAAGAATCAGTACAATGATACCGGAGGTGGATCTGAAGCTACCATNTAGAACGGGAATAGTCTATAGATTAGCAGCTGCCCCGAGCGTCAAGTCATTGGCAAGGCATAAACAAGATGTTTCCATATTACCATCAAGCCCATGCATAGTGCCAACTCAAAGTGAGTTCCAGACCAGCAAGCGGGGTGCTCTGAGACAGAGTGATATACTCGGTGTGCATAGGAACACATGGCATAGGAAACTGCCGAGAGAAAGAGTCAATACAATGATACCGGAGGTGGATCTGAAGCTACCATAGCCACTTCCTTTACGGTCTAGTCCTTTTGAAAAATGAGGGGTTCGGACGTTGACGGTGAGAAACTTGTTCACCGCTTGGCATCTATACCCAAAACATCAAGTCCACGCTGCACTGCCCTATCCATAACCCGCGAACAATCCGACCAAAGACAAAATCAACATATCTCAACCGGCCCTCTCCGCATCCAACCGTCGGAACCCACGATGCGCGCGTAAAGTTCCCTTCCAAAAGACACTCTAATCACCCGTCAACCGTCCAAGCTACTTACCCGCCAAGACCTCCCCACAGAGACCTTCCCTTCCTGAAAGCTCGGTGTAGCCATCACGATAGTAGCAGCACGGTGATTATCTCTGCACTGACGGGGCTGGGAATGAGGTATCGTGAATGGAGGAAAGTGGTAGGTTTCTGGAATGAGACCACGGGGCAAGTTGCGGCTGTGGAGGGTTTTTTTTCTCATCATTTGGGGTTTTACAAAGGTCTGGACATAGCCACGAATGACCTGATGAAGTCCGATATGGACGAAACGAAGGAACGAGAAAATACTATGTGTGAGGAATGATATTTGCTTGGCAAAAGACGTCCAGTGTAAGTCACTATGTCCCAAATGTTGGATTTCAATTATAAACAGTGGTTAGAAACACCATAAAGAAACACTAACCCACCGAGAACCACCCATCAGCTCGTCTGGACCGGAATCTGGTCTGTTCGGGCTCGTTTAACTCCCGTCCACAATGCATTAAACCGGCAGCCTAACAAGCAAACGGGGCTATATCACCTCGCCCTACAAGTCAAGTATCCACAGAATACACTTTTCCCATCCATCATGGAATACAAATAACCAAGCCGGCTGGTATTTAGAGGCTTATAAAAGAGGGCGCACTATCAAAGCCACGACGGAAAACCCAAACCCTCTTGCAGATGATCAACATCACCAAATATGCTACAGGGCTAGGCTCCAGTTATGCCACTGTATATTCAGTGGGGAGAGGGTGGGAGGCAGCGCACTGCGCCGAATGTGGAACAGGCTTCAGCTGCCAGAGGGTTACAGGGGGTTGGCCAGTTTAATCGTTGGGGTTGGGAAAAAAATCACAGGTGGGCTGTGTAGATAGAAAACTACATTTACCAGATGACATCGAAATGATACGGAAACAATTTCACCAATCCGGTCGGCATAGGCGATATGTTACAAAGGATACAGTAAAAACACTCTTTGATTACCTCATACCACTGACCACAAAGAGCAGAGAACCCTCAACGTACCAAAAATCCACAAAACCAGAAACATCCAACTTGCACAGCCGCACAGTATAACTTGGCCATGGCTGAATAGGGAAGGCCAGAGATCTATGGAATTCTTGGCTGGGGGGGGTCACCTGGGGGGTACTAAACCAAATTGATTAATTCGGCCATTATTGGTTGTCCAGAAGGGTCCTGGTTTTAGTGGTAAGCGAGGCATAGAGGCTTTACTAACCGCCTTACTGGGGGTTGGCTGTTGTAGGCGCAGTTTGTGGTTTGCAACGTTGACTCGTGTGCTCTTGCATCAATGTAGTTGGTTGGATGGTTGGCTTGATCTGGCTCCGTAAAGTATATAGAGCGGGCGCTCCCGGTGTCTAGATTCTTGTCATTTATTGAATTTGTATATCATCATCAACATCTTCTCTTACTTAAATATCTCTACAATTCTCACTACACTACACCACTTCCTTCCATCTTCAGGATAGAACAAACCCTCATCTCCACTTTCAACCCTTATTCTATCAAACCGAACACTTATTGTCGCCCCTTGTTCCAATCTTCACAATGATCATCCCCACCATCAACACCACCGGCAGCTCTCCCACCAACGCCCAGCGCCCCACCAAGCCAACTCTCGCCATCAACACCGGCCTAGCAACACCCACATCTCTGCCTGCCTCTCCACAATCCCCCTCGCCTACTCTCTCCGCGCGCCGCGGCTGCCCAAACGTCATGTCGTTAGATTTCTCCAATCTCCCCGCGCTATCTGCGCCGGCCCCCGTAACCAATACTCTCCTCCTAACCAATCTCGACAACCCCTCTCTCTTCGCCCCCGCCGCTCTCGAAAACCTCCGCTCTCTCATCTCCCAATTAGCTCCCATCAACACCTGGTCGCCCCTCCGCGCCTTCAACCGCATCATCGTCTCCTTCCCCACCATCACCGATGCCAAGCGCGTGCGCGCCGTTTTTGACGGGGAGCTTGTCATGGGACAGCGCACCCGTGTCTACTTTGGTCCTGCCACCCACATCGGCCCGCGCCAAGACCATCTTGCCCTTCCCGACGCCGGCAAGCTCTTCTTCATTTCGCCTCCCCCATCGCCGCCTATGGGCTGGGAAATGCGCCTTGAGGATGCCCCCAATAAACAGGTTCACGCCGATGATCTTGCGGAGGCTTTGGCCAAGTTACATGCCGAGGCGGCTGGTCCTGCTGATGACTTGAAGTTGGGATCTCCCGTGTCTCCAGTGGACGGACAGAAGCCTAAGATGCGCTCGCGGAGCTCAACTCTTATTTGGCACCCGGAACAACATGGCCATTCAGCTGATTCGATGATCCCGTCGATTGAAGTTGTGGATTGTGAGGATGACGATGAACCAGTGAAGCCCAAGCCTATCATGGCCCACACCATGCGGCCACCAGTTGAGCTGATGGAGTAGATTGATCTGGTTACGTCACTTGTTTTATTTTTTTCTATTGTATTTTATAGTCGCCATCACAGTTGGCCTGCTTGTTTTCCTTTCTTTTCTTTTCTTTTCAATAGTCTTTCGTTTATTGCGTGGATCTAGACTTGGTTGTCACTCGTTTCTGGGATATGTAATGGTTTAGGGTTTCTAGTTTACTTGTTTTTTGCTGTGCTGGCGTTCGGTTTCTTTTGGCCGTTTGTGGCCATTGTTGAGCCTCTTTTGAGCCTCTACTTGGGTACTTGTTATACACTACGTTTTCTTCAATCTATACAACATGACACATGTGATACGTGATTCTTCCGCCTTGTGAAGCCTTGAATATGCCACCGGGAATCAATGACCATACAACGTGCTTTCTTGTTCGACCTGAACCAACCACCGCATCACATTTGTAATGTAATCGTAATGCAATACCATCACCGAAATCACGTTGCGACGTTTATAAATCCTATGCCTCACATGTTTCCATCTTTCATGCATAACGACATGCGTTGTACAATATGCATAAACAACCCTTGACCCTTGATCGAATCTCGAAACGGACCCACTGGATTTTTTCAATGTTACACAGAAATATTACTTTGCGTTTTTCGCTATTTGTGTAGACTTTTGGTATTGGCACTTTTGCAAGTGAATTGGGTGATTTGCCCTTATATCTTTGGACTTATTGTTGCCTTTATTGTTGGCTTATGACCCCCTTTTTTGTCACGTTTGTGATATCTTGAGAAACAAACATAGGTGTGACTAGTCTTTGTACCGTTGTAACGAGACTTTGACGTCATCACTGGCTTGGTGATATTGTCGTGTGGAATATCATGGTGTTCCCATGGAACATGAATCGTCTGGCGCAGTCGATTGCACGGGTGCGCATTAGCGAGGGGTATTCACGGGTGTTAACTACGAGGGTTCCTGTGACGAGGACTTTTCATGCAGGTCGGACTTGGAGGATAGAGGAATCGGGGACGGAGAAAGTGGTGGAACAACAGGATGGGGAAAGAGCCCATGATGTGTCTGAAGTCTCTTTAGAAACGACTTCGCTGGACTCTGCCATGCCAACCACTGACGCAACGCAACATCCAACAGCCTCAGAACCGTCATCAACTTCCGCCTCAGATCCAACATCGACACAAGTCACCTGCACAGAAGAAATCTCTCCGAACCCAACAGATACTCCTATACCCTACAACCAAATGTCGAAAAACGCCCGGAAAAAAGCCCGTCGTGCACTCGACCTTGCCGAACAAAAAGCAAAGCAACACGCTCTAGCCACAAAATATGCAGCTCGTCTGGGTGATAACCCGTCAAAGAACGCCCTGCGGAGGCTACGTTTGATCGCCGAGGGGAAGGCCGACTTGCCAAGTTTAGTTGGCGGTGGTGAGGACGGACAGGATGGACATGTTGGTGCCGNACTTTTCATGCAGGTCGGACTTGGAGGATAGAGGAATCGGGAGAAAGTGGTGGAACAACAGGATGGGGAAAGGACCCATGATGTGTCTGAAGTCTCCTTAGAAACGACCTCGCTGGACTCTGCCATGCCAACCACTGACGCAACGCAACATCCAACAGCCTCAGAACCGTCACCAACTTCCGCCTCAGATCCAACATCGACACAAGCCACCTGCACAGAAGAAATCTCTCCGAACCCAACAGATACTCCTATCCCCTACAACCAAATGTCGAAAAACGCCCGGAAAAAAGCCCGTCGTGCACTCGACCTTGCCGAACAAAAAGCAAAGCAACACG
>JSUI01006536.1:51292-146443 GCA_000833645.1 Huntiella omanensis | reverse complement strand
GTACCGGCAACGGTCTCATCCGCAGAAGCGGCTTCAACGGCGTCAACGAACAGGTGGCTGTTGGCACCAAAAACGAACACGCAGTTGGTGGCGGTGGCAGAACCAACGTACTCGAAAGCTCTGTAGGTGCGGCCAGTGGCCTCGGCAAGCTTAGCCCAGATATCGGCGGCGTAAGCGACGATATCCTCCGAAGTGACAGCGGGCTTCTGGGCAGCCTCAGCATCGTCAGTGGGGGCAGCAGCGGGAGCCGCAGCCTTCTCATCAGCGTAGATGGTAGTCTCGCTGGGAGGAGAAGCCTTGAAGGCAGTGATGGCCTCCTCGTTCAAGAGAGCCTTGATAAGGATGGGAGCCTCATAGTTGATGGGCTCCTCCTGGATAGAGCTGGGGAAGAAGTGAATGACACCCTTGCCGGAGCGGATGGCCAGAGCGTGGGCAGTCACGGCCATATCCTGAGCCTCCTGGATGCTCTCGGACTGAAGGAAGGTCCAGCCAGCATTGCGAATGGCAGTAATGGGGGAGTAATCGGGGTTCTCCTTGGGGCCCAGAGAAACGTGAATGACGACTGGGGAGTTGGCAAGCTTGTAGAGATGGCCGATAGACTGAAGAAGAATAGAAGAAGTGGTGGTGACCGAAGTGTAGCGGCCTTCACGGATGTGCGAGAAAACCGACAGAAGGGGATCGGCGTTGAAGCGGGTGGGAATAACCTATACGAGATTTTTTTATTAGCCAACCGACTTTTTCAACGTCGAGCTGTATGTATGTTGGTGAAGTGCCCGTCGTGCATGAGCCGAAAATGGCTTACACAAGACAAGGCGTAAATGTTCGTGCATTGACCATGTGGGTGTACAGGGGTTTGAAAAAAAGATGCGATGGCGACATACCTCGGTCTCAGACGTCGTGGAGATCAAGCTCTTGGTACGCTGGGCGGCGATGGTCTTGAGGGCGGGAGTGAATTCGGAATCTGTGTCAAGGGCGGGCTGAACGGAAATGACTACATCGCTAGCGAGGTAGGCAACACGGGCGACTGGATGATTGAAAAGAAACGAGGTTAGAATGACGAATCAATAACTCGGTAGAAGGTCTTGTAGTCCATGGTTGTGAAATGCAATGATGTTAAAGTTGGCGCAAGATATCGATGTCTATGAGTATTATCGGAATAGGAAAGAGTTGTCTTGAGAATAGTAGAAGGATGTAGTTGTGCTCTTTCCATCTGAATGTATCGGTGGCGATGTTACACATCGTATGAATCGGGAAAGAAGCGAAACAAGAAGGCGGCAGTAGAGACGACAAGAGTGTTGTATAGTCGCGATTATATGCCGGTTCATATAACTTCGAATGCATGGTTGACGACTTATATGATATGCGGTTCGGTAGCAGCGGTAACAAAGCCAACAGAAACACCAAAACAGTAGACAACCAATGTGTATCAAGAACTTCCACGGAAACAACGTTAAACAAGCAACTTACCGGCCACGCTAGGGGAGCCAATCGCACCAGACATTGCGGCTTCTTGGTCTGTTTGTAATGAACTTGTCTGCCAGAAGCGCAACGACATAGTAGGACAAGAAGAAGAAGGGAAAGCTTCGACTCCAGAAGAGGGGCGGTTAGTCGGTGATAAATGGATTTGGCCAACAGTGGAGGAGGCCCCCAGGACAAGAATGGAACACTGAGTAATGGCACGACCTAAGCGGGTTACCAGGTTCAAGCGGCAGTACTAAGATGGTTTGTCAAATTGGTGGGATGGTCCGGCAAGGAAGACTGCTTTAGCACCTAGGAGGGCGTGTTTTCCTACTGTTGCTTGAGTGTGTAGGATCCGGCTCGTTAGGACCGTGAAGGCGGGGGGATGCGAGCGGGGTGTATGTACAGGAGACACGGGGTGTGTGAGTCTACCTTTTGAATACCGGATGATGAGGAATTTAGAAGTTTGAAGCTTTGGCGTCAGATGAATGGTAAGTTAGAGTTCCACTTTGAGTAGAAGGTTTAACAATAGTTCATATAGACAAGTTCAAATCCAACTGTAACGGTATCAAACGTTGATGCATATAGATAGCATACAGTTACTAGTATCAGTCAGGGCCTATATAATCTTGACCAAACACATTCAAAATGAGACAATAGTATAGTATGACTAGATCAAACCCAAAGTCTTTCTGCCGGATCTATTCAACCGCAGTTTCCTTCTCCCAAGATCCAAATTATACATTGCTAAGCAATAACCCCAACCCCGTTACTGTTAAACTCTACATAGAATACCAACATCTCTCTTCATTAGGTCAAAAAAATATGTCGCGAAGAAGAAGAAAAAAGAGACTTAATCCTGATTACTACATTGGGTCAAATCGGAACATGCAATGGCCTAGTCAAAGGCTTTGCTTTGTAACTACCTGCATCCAGGTTGGTTGGATTCCCAGTCTTGCGACATGGTGTTGGCGGGGCGCATCTGTCTGTCGGGATTGCGTGATCGATTAGCGCTTTCTCAGGTGCATTGCACCACCGCCCACCATGTATTGTCCATGATAATTTTTTGCCATTGAAGCATCATGTGTTGTTAGGGTATTGCCTGAATTATGAGTTGGTGTGACAGTGTGGCGGACTACAAGTGACTTGTGTGAAGACGTCTTCTTGGTAGTTGTAATATCGTGACGTATAACCTTTGAAGGCACAACGTAGATTCCCAAAGCAAACAGAAAATGCGCATCCCTTGTATACTAAATCCATGAAAGCCACCAGTGTGCTGGATTGCTAAACTCTTCTACACCCCACTATCAATCATCCTCCAATGACGCCTATGACATTCAGCACCAAGTCCGGGACCCTTAAAATCGAGCATTGTCTCTCCAAGTATTGGTAACCAAAAGTTTAAGCCTCTACACCCAGGGGAAACGAAAACCACCACCGGTTCCGGCCTCGCGTCATTCGCCCCAAAAACGCATGCGCCCTAGAACAATCAGAGAGTCAAAAAAGACTTTCTTATCACCCCACCTATACCCAGCAATCGCAATACTTAAACAAAAAAAAAAAAAACAAGGGCAGAAAAAAAATATGACCAGGAACCAACTAGTTGAAGTTGACCACTTACAACCAATCAAAACGCTCTATTTCATCAGCACTAGATTCTCTTAACCCATAATATCCAAATGAACCTTCCTCACCGGAGCAGCCCGTGGGCCGACCCTTGAATAACGGCATCGACCATGAAGAAACTACATACATACATACGTGCCCCCTTTTCAGTCAACCAAAAGATACATGAGCATTGACGAATGCAACTGTCTGAATGATGTGATTGATTGATTTCCAACCGAGAATTCTTGAGGCCATCAGGCAACGAAAGCACCGTATACGGCTTTGTACATATGCATACCGGATACGAGTCCGTAGGCGTATCCGGAAAACATCCACAAGGTAAGATGCGGAGAAATTTCCGGAGTCCAGGGTCGAGTAATAAGTTGGGATTTCGCAATCGATTTCTTACAATTTGATCATGCCAACAAATTGCATCATCGACTCCACTGTTAACCCTGTAGTTTAGGGTTATATGTATTATCATGTGATGTGGGGAACTATCGTGAAGTCATGTCAGTATTGACCAACCTCTGTGTATAGTGTACAAGATCTAAGCTCCGTTCAGACAAAATCCAACGAGATTGGGTAACATTCGAATGTAAAAGGTTAACCATAATATGCCAAAACGTGACCAACAAGAAGTGACTACATTCATGACCGAATGGCATCATCATAGCTCAACATATATGGAAACAGATTCAATCATATGAGTAATATTGAAAAGTTTTTATTTATAAATACAATCGACAACCTCCAGTAGTCGTTGTTTTATTTCAAGTTAAATACTTATGTTCACATAGTTGATATACATCATGCTTAGATTGGGACAACCACCCAACACTGGCCAAGTAAAAAATATTAAACCCAACGCCCTTAAGACGTTGACGGTCAAGAAGAAGAAGAAGAATTCAAAGACAGCTGACTGCAAACCCCACAACCACCATCATGACTATCATCATAAACAATGTGGTGCCATTAGTGCTCGAGCAAAGCCGAACCCAAGTGGGGGCGCCTCTAAGAGTGCTTAACGGCACATCAAAGAGCATGTCAGTTGACTTTGTTATTAAAAGTCGATAAGAATGACCAAATGCCTTAGGTTCGTCGATAGTTATGTACATACATACATATTCCGAGGGAAACTCGCATAGCTGGCGTTTAGCTATTCGTTTGGCGACTTGACTCGGCGTTGAATACTCTTTGAATTCCTTGTTATAAGGAATCCTCGAAACCGATACCAGATATGTACCAAACCAAAGTTAACCAGAGCTCATCTTCTCTCTGACATGTTTAGATCGACCCTGCCAACTTATACCGCTGACCCGAAATTTTCATTATACGATGCGTCGTAAAAGCCACTGGCGTGCAAAATAATACATCTTCATTTTGTCATAAGAAACATTGCAACCTCGATCCACAAGGTCCAAACAAAAGATTTGATATCTGTGTTTAAACAATCTCATCCGTGGTCTTGCGGAAACGAGCTTGCATAGAGCGAGCCCATTCGTCCTGGTCGGTAATGTCAAACCAGTATGACGGACCAATGTTGATCATGATACGAGCAATCTTGCCGCGGTAAGTGTAGCCCTGGGCACTATCCTCAGTGAAGGGAGCACCCAAAAGCTTGACGGGATCGTTGGTTTCGACGTTGGCCTGGTTAACACGACGACGCAGGCACTGTTGAGCATGAGCGGCGATGACGAAGCACAAGTAAAAGCGCGACAGAGTAACCAGAGCAATCAGCATAATACTAAAGGCGGTGTCTTGTGGCATGCTCGAAGACGACTTGGCCGAAAGGCTACCGCTAGTAACCTTCAAAGGCGTCTGGGACGTGACAGAATCATCGGCCTGGGCATCTTCAGCGGCTCTGGCGACATACCAAGAGACAGCAAAAGAAATCGTGAGACCCAGGTTGACAAAAGAATCGATAATGTACAGCCAGGCGAAGGCGAGAACTTCAAATGGAGAGCCCTTGCGGATGTGTGGGATCCAATAGGCGAGACAGGTGATAACAGCGACGCAGTACAGATAGGTAGGTATTTGCAGGGCATCAAGGCTATAGCCTGTCAAGATAGCCAACAGACCGTAGATTCCGGTGGCCTTGTTGAAGGCAAGGAGAACAGCAATAAGTTCCGTTGCGAGGTCCAACCCGACGAAGCCAAGAAACTTCTGTAAGGGGTAATCGTAGTCAGCAAAAAAACAGAACTGGTAAATGTAAATCCAAACGACGTCATTGGTAAACACGTGACACGGTAGATTGTCTACTACACATCACCGCTCGGGCAGTGGCTATACGAGATATGCGTCGTTTCTAAACCAATGACTTCGTAACCTGTAAAGGTTGCGTTTTGACCTACCTTGGGACGAGGAACACGAAACAGACGAGAACAAGAACGCATCTTGACGGAAAGGATACAAATGATGTGTATAAAGGGTGAAGAAGTCGATGGCGTGCTCAATTTCTAACAATGGAGCAACCAAGGATAATCAATCTCACAAAACACAATATTCCAGTGTAATGAGAAGTCGACGCACAAAGTTAAGAAATGAATGAATGTGAAAATAGCGGGGAAAGGCTTTATATAACTGCGAGATTCGGTTCACAATAGGCGATGGTTTCCGGATAAAATTGACGATGAATATTTCAGGTATTGATCTGAGTCGTGATGGTGAGACGTCAACTTGATCGAATGGATTTAAAGCCGATACAAGGCACTGAGAACAACTGGCGAATAGATAATGAAGGACAATATCCCAAATTTTGCAGCTATTTAGAAGGAGTCTGCAGGTAAGAGATGCAATGCAACTAAAACAAAGCCAAACCCACAGAGAAATAGGCGGGGAAGTAAAAGAGATTATATCTGGTGACGATGAAGGCGCAGGTCAACAGGAAGACGAATACTTGGCGGAAACAAGACAAGAAAAGGAGTTATTAAGTATTAAAATAGTAACAAAATGCAGCAAGTAAAAATATCGAGAGCGAGAAAACAGAAATTGAAACAGATGAGGTATGTACTTGCTTGAACAAAACCAAAGACTCTTTTTTTTTTTTCTTTTTCCTTGAATTAAAAGGGTGGGCACGAAAGGCTTTAAAACCTAAAACCAAACTTTAGTAGGCAATAGGCAGGAGGCGTTCAAGGGAAGAAGAAAAAAACCATTGGTAATTACCGCCACCCTTGAAAAAACCCGAAGAAAACGGAGAGTTGCAAGGACCCGATCGGTTTAGTGCCGTGATGGAATTCCTGTTCTGGGCTTTGACAGTGATGATGATGCTTAGGCTTTTACTATTGATTAAGAGTTACACGGAACTTGGCATATAGTATCGACAAATGGCATCTTGATGAGGCCATGATTTGGTGATTTCTAAGAGGACCTTGGGAGTAGTAACATACATATGTACATACATACATACGCGTGAGTTAAGCATGACGTTGTCTATATCCATGTAATCTCTATAGACTGTTGCAGACAAGCAAACACACTTTGCATCTCTAGTCTCCTCACTTTCACTACAACTCTATGTAGCCGAATGTCCGCTCAAATCATCCCCCACGCACAGACTACACAAGTCACGTTGCTGGCGGACTTGTCAAGCAGAAGCTTCCGCGTTTATGTAAGGGCCGGACTCATTGTAAAGTCCACAAATGACGGATATCGATTCAAATACATACACATCAACTCGTGGAACTGGTGGAACTGATCCTACCGGGAACACCCTCTTTCTTTCAAATCAGATGTGATACCAACCTTACAAGATACAAACCATATCACTATCCCGTTTTCTTGGACGGCCCCGGTATGTCTAGTTTTGAACAGAGGCCTCCACCCACTGACAGCCATAACCACTGTTTTCAGTCAATCAGAGTTGTCGGCAGACCACTGAAAATCATTACAGGGAGAACATCTAGACAAAGTCAAGACAATATACCCTGCTAATTTGTCAGCCTACCCAACCAAACAGCCGATGACGCTCTGACGTTTCGCTTTTAATTTGGTGGGTAGGCTTCTCTTCAACTTGCCATCCGACAGCCGCCAGACGCCAATGTTATGCTATGTCATCATCCCGATTGTAATGATGGATTAGTGGAGAGGTCACAAGAGTCTTCTTTGAAGACGATCCTACCTTAAATACCACATGCACAATGTCAACACATCCGAATTCATCCAATCGTCTTTCCATACAATGACAGAAAATAGAATTTCCGAGCAATCCAAAGTCCTCGGTATCCCTTTTTTTTGCATTTCGTCACTACAATCAACCACCCGCTTTCATGCACTGAACAAAAGACAGCAAAAAAAAGCCTCCTCCGTCCACAGTGTTCTTTGTGACAACGCCAAACATCTTGGCGGCGGACTTGAGCTTGTCCGTTTGTCCGTCTCAAGAAGCAATGGCCAGCAAAAGTCAACACACAATCCCCGACCGAGACGTGCCATAAACCACAAAGCTTCCCTGCTTACCCAACTAAGCGAGAGTGCCAGATGAGCCAATGACGACACCACGGCGGATCAGTGTGCTAGCCAGTTCACTTGTTGGCTGGTCAATTCAGCCCAAAAAGCCCTTTTTCTGGGCCAAGACATGCCGCTGAAGACGCCCTGCGCAACAGCTTGGGCCACATGCTTCCCATCGAGCCTGTGGGAGAGGCGTCAAAGAACATGCAAGTGCAAGGCATTCTAGGTTTGGTTGGTGCTTTACTTTGCTTTTGGGTGGGTTTCTTCCACTATACGGGAATGGGGGCATTTTGTCCCTTGGACTGCTAAACTAGTTAGCGAGGAGAAAACTCTTTCTCTCTTCGCTCGGGTTCTCGCCGAACTTACATGTGAATGTATGCTAGACGGGAGGGTACGTCCGGGAACCCCGTCTGCATTACCTAACATCAGCCATCACTGACCCAACGCGCAACCAATATCAAGCCCCAAGCTAGCCCCTATTTTCCGCCCATGAATCGTTGTCAGGGCACAGAACTATCCGAGACGGACTCCATAAATCGGTGCCTAGAACTTTACCGAATTGTACGAAGAATTCCACCGTAATACCGACAATTATTACTCCGCTACACACTACCCAGCCGTCTTGTACATATGTATGTACATACGGAAACCAGCATCCCGGTTGACCCTGNGGCACAGAACTATCCGAGACGGACTCCATAAATCGGTGCCTAGAACTTTACCGAATTGTACGAAGAATTCCACCGTAATACCGACAATTATTACTCCGCTACACACTACCCAGCCGTCTTGTACATACGGAAACCAGCATCCCGGTTGACCCTGCATATCCACGTTGTATTCCGGGAAAGCCTCGACAATGGCGGCTACAAAATAAGCAGTAACAAACTGACACTTTGGGTGCCTGGCTAAGCCTCCTAAAGAAGCACCATGGAACGAAAAGAAATACGCCACAGTCGTGTTCAGGAACCGCTTCAGACTGTACGCGCATTACTCGTTTATGAACGAAGCATTCTTCGGAACCATTTGCGGAAGAAAAACTTGACGATATCTCAAGATATCAACCACGCGAACTTACATCTGAAACGTCCAGCATAAACGAACCCTTGACCTGGATCTCCCACCCAAACGTGGAATCCGATTTGCGAGTTACGCCGTCAGGGTTTTTGAACATAACTGTAACCCCATTAACCCTATCATATACCAATGTCGTCATCAAACTTTTCCCCATTAGTGCTTGGTTTAATGTGGGTGGATTGAGAGTGAGCTTGTTTGAGCTCAGTGAGATGTTAGTCATTACCCTGTCATAAACCCTCATTATGAATTCCCTCGGCCAGCTTACCGGTCGCCTTGTTCACAAAGCATCCACTTTTACCTCATTCGGCTCCGTTATCCACCATCAACGGTATTCCGCTTTTACTCATTTACCTCATTATTTACACCTTACCGTTCAAAAACCGTTATTTACACCAACTCGCCATTCATCCGGGTTACACCCTCACTCATCAGCTCTCACGCCCCATCCCCGCCACTCATTCCAACCCATACTCCAAACCTCCCTTCTCACCACCGCCAAAATGTCCGCATCCCTCGTTGAAAGCGCCAAGAAAGCCGCCGCCTACCAAGCCGTCGCCGACCACCTAGACCCCGACTTCCACTACATCGGCATCGGCAGCGGCAGCACCGTCGTCTACGTCGTCGAAGCCATCAAATCCCGCGGTCCCAAATTCACCCAGAACATGGTCTTTGTGCCCACCGGTAGCCAGTCCAAGGGTCTCATTCGCGATGCCGGTCTCGCTGTCTGCCAGCTTCCAGAGCGTCCCACCGGCCCCGATGGTCGGCCCGTTCACCTGGATGTTTGCTTCGACGGCGCAGATGAAGTCGACCAGGAGTTGAACCTCATCAAGGGCGGCGGTGCCTGCTTACTCCAAGAAAAGGGCGTTGCCATCCGCTCAAACAAGTTTGTCGTCGTTGCCGGTAAGTCGTAGAATCCACTTTGACATGTGAATACCACGTACTAGGGTTACACGACCGCTAACCCCTCCACCAAATAGACTACCGCAAAATCTCTCCTAGACTCTGCACGGTATGGAAGGCTGGAATTCCCATTGAAGTTGATCCCTTCTTTGCCGTTGATATCATTGAAGATTTGAAGGCCATGGGTTCCCGTAACCCCAAGATTCGCTCGGGTCTTCCTTCTAAGGCTGGCGAGTGTGTCACTGACAACGGTAACTGGATTATCGACGCTCCTTTTGACCCTTTGTCGTTGGCCATCGATGGTAAGACTTCGGATGCGGCTTTGGGTCACTGGGAAGTCAATGACCTGGCGGCTGCGTTGAAGGCTCTCGAGGGCGTTATTGAGATTGGTATCTTCCATGGCGTGAATGGTGTACAGGCTGCTGCTCAAGGCAAGAGACGAGCTCAGAAGCCCATTGCTGCCTACTTTGGTATGAGCGATGGGAGTGTCAAGATTCAGAGAGCCTAGAGAGCCTAGAAAATCCACACCATGTATATAAGAAATGTTTAGAGCGACAAAACTGTATGAAAATAAGTCGCATAGTACACAGTAGATTTGCACCACGTTGCCATCTCTGTAGCACAGAAAAGTCGAGGGATTATACCGAGTACACTCATAGTTACACAAACAAACAATAACAAAAGCTAAACAGAGTATATGGCATATATTTAAACAAGAGCATTACCGCCACCAAAAGAGAATAAATTAAAAGACAATAGCGCATCAACATTGCAAGTAAAAGGGGAAGGACAAGGGCAATATGCACCGATAACGGAAACCAGAGCACAAATCAACAGCAACCAGAGCGAGGACATAACGGGGCGTGAAGAAGATGCAGTACAAAGGGGCGAGGTAAAGGAGAAAAAGGAATATCGGGGAAAGCAAAGAAAAGCTCGGCGCATACATCTAAACAGTACAATACCAAGGTCGTAGAGGAAGAAAAAAAAAGGGATGACCCGGTGAGATATCCCACCACAAGAAACTAGTGACAACTGGTTTGTGGTGTGATAGTGGTGCGCAGACAATACAGAACATCAAAGTCAGGAAAGGAACACTACCTGGCCATGCATCGACTTGAGGCCACCCAGAAAACAAGTCTTAATACTGAGTCGCCCAATTCAACTGTTCCGTCGTTGTATGGCGACGCAGGCTTCTCCTAACTGATGCACTAGTGTCTTTGCAAAAGGCGGAGGGGAAGGACCCGGATGTCATCTGAAGTGTCCATTTTGGGAGACTACAGGCGAGAACCAGGCCGTTTTGGGGAGAGGATTGATTTGCAAAAGCAAAGAAAAAGAAAGAGATGCAAGGGCTGGAAGTTTAGCATGCGCAACCTTCCTGAGCAGCAGGAGCAGCGTTGGTGTTGACGTCAATCACTGGAGAGTGGGGGAGAGAGTGAGATCACATGTTAGCGTTGGATGTACGGCGGGAGCTATCCGATCAAGTTCAGATGTAAGTGGAGCCAGGGATATGCAACGCAAGGTCAATAAACCCCATGCCGTGCATGTCCGGCATACCAAACGAAAACCGTGAAACATGACCGAGAAGACAAAAGAAAAGAACAAAAAACTTACTTTGGCTGGTGGCCTGGCCCGAAGCGTCGTCCATGCCGGGAAGAGCCTGCGCTATCCGCTTAAACAGAGTCTTCACGTTGTGGCCAGCCTTGGCACTGGTTTCCATAAAGATCAAATCGTGCGCCTTGGCCTCGGCTTCACCCTGCTGGGTAGTGACTTCACGCTTCTCGCTCAAATCGGTCTTGTTACCGACAAGCACAATAATGACGTCGTTGCCACGCTCAGCACGCACATCGTCAATCCACTTCTTGGTGTTTTGGAACGACTTCTGGTCTGGTTGTAAGAAACGCAGGGTTTCGTTGTTAGTGGATCGTTCATTCAGGGATAAAGGGGAACCCCGGTCTCGATATGCAAGATTCTAGTTTTGGTTGGATCCAACGCATGATGCAGTTTTTTTTCCTTTCGGGCAGCTGTGAGCCTTCACCGCAACATTGTATGTGGTTGCCGCGGGACACGCTTCTCAGCTACCCGAAGTAAAAAATAGCAATCCATACATCTAGTTGGTAGCGAGGGCGCTCGCATGTCGATTTGAAAGCTTCATCTTTACTTTTGCCCTCGTAAACCAGCCAGACAATCAAATGAGCCAGGGGTATACACGACCATATTCCGGAGCAGGGTCGGAATAGTTGAGGGCACAGACAAAGTCTTGACGGACCAGCAAAATCGAGCAAGGGGAGACGATGATAGAAGAGGGGTTGTGACAAATGAGGGGCAGTGTGATGACTTACTGGTAACATCGTAGACGACTACGGCGACACTAGAATCACGGATGTACGAGGGGATCAAACTGCGGAAACGCTCCTGACCGGCAGTATCCCACAGCTGCAGACGCACAGTTCTGTCCTCAAGATACATAGTCTGTGGGTAAGAAAAGCGAGCGAATGGTTAGTTGTCAAGAGCTCTGCCATGTGATTGCGTGCTTCTGAAGCGAAGGAGAACTTGCTTTGGAGAGGAAATCAATACCAATAGTGGCCTGGTAGGTGTTGTCAAACGAATCATACATGAACCGAGTGATCAAAGATGTCTTGCCAACTATGTCGAGATCCCATATGTCAGTCGTCCGGAGGATATTGAGTATTCGAAGAGAGCGGAAGGTCGAAGTAACCGGAGCCGGAACACCGGCTACGTGGCGTGCCGCAGCTAAATCGTAAACATACCACTTTGTTCACCCAAGAAGACCAACCTATTAAACAAGAAAAAACACACATGGTTAGTTTTACTGTCTACAAAGGAAGCTCGTCGCAAACAACTAAACTCGAAAATGACGTACTTGAACTTCTTGAGAGGGGTGTTGTACGACCCGCTAGTACCGGCGGAAGCCATTGTGAAGGATTAATAGAGATGTCTCGGTGGTAAAGAAGACGGACAAAAGGCGAAACACAGAAACAATGGCGATATTGATTCTGAAGGTTACAAGACAAGAAGCTCTGGCAACGGCTAAAACTCCTTGGAACAAACTAAATGGTGGGGTAGCGGGAGAAACCGTCCTTGTAAAAGGTGCAAGGCAGGATGGAAGTCAGAAAGAAGGAATTATCAACGGTACAAAGATTAAGCTCTATAATCCAAGGAGCAAATGTGAAGAGAGAAGAAAACTGCACAAACAGACAATGTCACGAAGGAGTCAGATATATCGACAAGAAGTCTATTATGGACGGTGGTGCAGCAAGAGGTTCAAGTCAGTATAAAGGCAAAAAGGGATGATCAGGCTGTTATAGCATTGGTCAGTTGCCATAGTGGCCAGAAGGAGCACTAAACCTACTAACGCTTCCTTTGTTACCGTGGAAGCCGCACTGAATTACATGTGAACCCTTTCCGTTTATGAACGAGCAAAGTGTTATTCCTTCTAGTTTTGTATTAGGTGTGCGACAGACCGACTGTTCCTGTTCCATCGGAGGGGCCTTCGGGGGAACACCAGGGTTATATTGAGACGACAAGGGTTAAAACTAGAGTAGAATCACGTGTAGAAAAGTCTTATCTTATCTAACGTGGGGCAAATTCTGATTTCTGGATTTTTTTTGAAATCGCTTAGTGTCGCTGGTTGGGTGCCAGTATATTGAAGATTGCGGTTAGGGAATTTAACGACAGTACAACTTCCGAAACAGCCGGACATTCATTTTTTCACAACTTCCGCAAGAAACATTTGCTCTTGCTCACCATGCCTGTCATCCAGGACCGTTCCACCAATGTGACCGCTCCGGCGCAGCACAAGCAGTCCTCGAGAAAGGGCAAGAAGGCCTGGAGAAAGAACGTCGATGTGACTGAGATTGAGGCTGGCCTTGAAGAGCGCAACGAGCAGATTATTCAGGGGTGAGTATAAGGCGATATATGCATTACTTTTGGACTCAATTTAACCATTTTCTTCCTTGTTCCAGTGGTGTCCTCGCCGAGAAGGAATCTGCCGATCTCTTCGATATCGATGTCAAGGGCGACTCCAAGGCCAAGGCCTCCGTTCCCACTCGCCTCCGTACTCTTAAGGTCGATGAAGTCATCAACTCGCGCTCTGCCGTCCCAGGTGTCGACTCCCGCAAGCGCCCCGCCAGCAAGCTCTCTTCTCACTTTGCCATTAAGCCTGTTCGCTCCGACTGGGTTACCCACAAGGAGCTCCACCGTCTGCGCCGTGTCGCTGATGGCGAGCACACTCATATTGAGGTCAATGATGCCACTTTTGACATTTGGGACGAACCTGCTGGCCCCGTAGCCAAGAAGACCAAGTTGAACATTCCCGAAAGCGAAAACTTCATCACTGAGGTCCCTAGCGCCAAGGTCCCCGCCACTATGCGCGAGACCCCTATCTCTCTCGCCGCCAACGGAAAGGCTATTCCTGCTGTCAAGAAGCCTACCGGTGGTTTCTCTTACAACCCTTCGTTCCCCGAGTACTCGGAGCGTCTGGATAAGGAGGGTGCTAAGGCTATCACTGCTGAAGAGAAGCGCCTTGCCGAGCTTGAAGCTGAACGTCAGCGCGCTGAGGCTTCTGCTCGTTCTGCCGCCGAGGCTGAAGCTGCAGAGGCTAGATTGGAGATGTCAGAATGGGAGGAGGATTCCGCATGGGAGGGTATCGAGAGCGGTGTTGAAGACAACTCCAAGTCATCCAAGCGGCCACAGCGCAAGACCCAGGTTCAAAGAAACAAGATTGAGCGTCGCAAGGAGGCCGAGCGCAAGGCAACTCACGAACGTATGATGAAGCGCAAACAAGAGCAACTCTACCAACTCAAGAAGATCAAGAAGGAGGTCATCGCCCGCGAAGAGGAGCTCGCACAAAAGGCTGCCGAAGCCGCCGCCGCTGAAGAGACCAGTGCCAGTGAGGGTGACGACCAAGAGCTTCGTCGCAAGGCCATCACCAAGACCCCACTTCTCGAGCCTGAGCTGGAGTTGGTTCTGCCAGAAGAACTCAAGGATTCTCTGCGGGCATTGAAGCCCGAGGGTAACCTTCTCAAGGACCGTTACCGGAATCTGTTGGTACGTGGTCGTGTTGATGCCCGTAAGCGTATTCCCTTCAAGAAGCAGAACAAGGGCAAGCTCACCGAGAAGTGGACCTATAAGGATTTCAAGATCTAAAGAGGGTTTCTATGTATTGGTGGGGTTCGTTGGCGTACTTGTGGGTTATAAGCGTTTCTGTTTCAACGGCCATGTTTATCTTGTTACCGGGACTCCTTTTGTTTGTTCTTGCTTTCCTTTGACGACTTTGTATTGGTACTTGTCGATGGCTTTCTTTCTTGTTATATGGAGTTTGGGTTCTTTCAAAAACAGGCATTGGGTGTATATTCAACGTAATTTGAACTTATTTTCACATGAACTTGGAGCTGATTATTTTTGATGTTGTTGACAAATTATCATGTCATATCTATTGGAGTCGCAGCTTACAGCGTACATGCGACTAGATGTTGGTACACAAGAAAACAACCCTGACGGTTTTCTAAAGACAGAATGACAAAAGAAAAAGATGGCATGAGAGAGGAAAAACATCAAGGCATGGGAATATAAACAATACAAAAGGAAAACAAGACGCCAAAAAATCAATCATCAAAACAGGCTTTTAGTTGAAACTGACGAGATCTGTACAAAACGGGTTAGTTGTTATTCTCTTCGTTACACGAGCGACTTTAAATGACGTCACACTAAAGGGTAGAAAAAGGCACTTACCACGACCGAATAACGTTCTCTTGGCCCAATCCATGGCCATCAAAATACGGGTCCGCAGAGTCACACTCTGGGCAAAGTACGCACTACGCCAGGCATAGACAGCCCAAAGACCACCGGTGAAACTCCAGCCGGGACGACCAAGGTCGAAAACTGCAGAGTTTCCAACGTACGCCAAACTTCCCAGATGGTTGTATTCGAAGGCCTTGTACACAGCGCTGTCCAAGTCACCCTCGAGAATGTCGTTGGCGCGGAAGGTATCGGCGGAACGAGCAAGACGGTTGAGCTTGCGAGCGAGATATTGACCTTGCTGGTTAGCACGCTGGGCAGTCGCAGGCAGCGAAGTGAGTTTGGAATCAATCTCTCTAAGAAGGGCCTGCATCTCGCCAAAGTCGAGAGTGCCAGACTGGTCCTGGTCGAACTCGTGGAAAAGGCGGTCCAGACGCTTCAGGTGCACAGTAGCTTGAGGGAAGCGCTTGCGCACATCGTTGGCAACATTGCGCCAGTCGTTGAAAGTGAGTTGCACGGTTTCGGGGTTGATACCCTTGCGCTCAGCAAGACCCCAAAGGTACGACATAATATGCTCGGCCACGTTGTTTTGGACAGTGCTGCAGTCACCAATGGCATAAACATCACCAAGGGGAGTACCATTCACCCGGAGGTGGCAGTCGGTCTCCAGAGCGTGAACGTTCTTCTGGGCCTTGCCCAAGCTAGCAGCAATGCGCTTGCAGAAATCACTCTGCGACACACCAGTCGACCACAGGCAGAATCCCATGGGAATTTCCTTCTCCACTGTGTTTCCATCCTTGTCCTTCTGGGTAAACAGAATGCGGTCGTCGAAGACACGCTTAACGCGAGCGCTGGTCATAACATTCACTTGATCGCGAGCAAAGCGTTCCTCGGCGTACCGGGAGACTGTTTCATCGTAAGTGTTGAGAATGTGGCTACGACTTTGGATCAGATGCACGGAAATCTCGTTACGAAGAAGCTTGGGGAAGCTGCGTGACAAATCCTCGTTGAGCAAATCAAAAAGCTCCGCAGCGAATTCAACACCAGTAGGGCCACCACCGCTGATAACGAAAGACAGGAGTCTTCTGCGCTCTTCATCACTAGTGGTAGGCAGGCAAGAAAGCTCCAGATTCTGTAAAATGCGGTTACGGATACGGCGGGCGTCGTTAACATCCTTGAGGAAGTAGGCATGTTCCAGGCCCTCAACACCATGGGGGTTGGTGACAGAGCCGACAGCAATCACCAGCTTGTCATAGGGAACGTAGAATGAGACCTTTTCCCCATTAGGGCCGGGCTGAGATACTTCCACCAACTTGTGGGTGAAATCGACATCGTCGGCCGAAGCGCGGATGTAGTGACCATGAATACGGGACAAAAGGCGGCGAATCGACTCGACAAGGGAGCGCACTTCCAGAGTACCGACAGTGGCGGAGGGAAGCATGGGCGTGAACAAGAAGTAGTTACGGGGTGAAACAACAGTGACATGGTAGTCCTCGGGGTTGATCTCCTTGAGAATAGCAACACTACCCCAACCACTACCCAGAATAACGAGATGCGGCTTGTCCTTGTGACGGCGGTTTTCTTCGCATTGGTCGTCGTCAATCAAGACATCAGCAATTGGCAGGTTTTTTGGGCCGCCGCGGCGAGGGTTGAGTGCCAGTTCGGAAACGTTGATATCGCAGGGCTTCTCAACCTCACTGTAAGTCCAGGCGTCATAAAGGAAGAATCCCACCACACCGATACTCAGAACGACCACCGTGCCACCGAGAGCAGCAGCACTGGTATGCGCAATCTTGAGAAGACGGGAAACCTTCTTCTTTTTTGGCGATGGTTCCGAGGTTGGGGCGGCTTGGGTAGAGGCTAGTCTGATTTGGCCAGCGGTGCGCATGTTAGCCAAAGAGTTCAATCCCGAGGTAGAAGTACGGCCGGCGCCGAGGCGATGTGAAAGTAGCAGCTGTGCAGATGGCAGACCCCGGGAAAGGCTTGGCACGCGGCCACCTTGGAGGCGCATAGCGCTGGATATTTGACGCCGAGCCGAAGAAGAAATCATCTTGATCGGCCAATGTTATATAGGGATTAAGAAGCGGTCCGAGACGGTATTTGTGGGTTTTTCGAGAAGGTCGTTCATAAAAATGCAGATGTATATAAGTCTAGGCGGTCAATGGCCAAAGGGTGTAAGTGACCCGCCAAGAAACTTTAAACAGAAATGATTGTAACAATAAAGTCGCTGCAACGTCTTGCGCAGAAATCCGATCCAAGCAAAGATGGATTAAAATAACGAGAATAATGTAGACTATACAAGTTCGCCGAAAACAGAAGAGAACAAAGGCGAAGAAGAATGGGCCGCTATCAAAGACGGAGAGAAAATATCACCAACTTAAAGACGGAAAAATACTTGTTCGGAAGTGGAAGGAGACGGGGCACTTAGAAGGAATCAACAACTGGAGCAAACTAACAAGGAAGTTGCGGAGCACCTGCTTTAGTTTTTTTCTCGGGGAGGAAAGAACCGATAAGATCGCGGACAAGACAAGTGGCAGCTAAGCGCTAACGACGGATTCTTAAAGACTGGAACGTAATAAACTAACTGATTCGCTGTGTGATAATGCCAAAATCAAAGACAATCATGAATATCGGGCCGGTACGAGGAAGGAGGCGACGCATGCTTTTGTAAATACATAAATTTGCCAACGGCACACGCTGCATGGGGTCAGCCAGCAGTCTTGAGCGGGATTTACTGTGACCTGGTTGCCCAATTGGTGACCTAACACATATTGATGTACAGCTGAAGACCAGGTAACCTCCGACTATTGTCCTCGTGCCAATCGGGCTGTGACGCCGAGTTGAAAAAGAGGCTCTGTACGCTCTCATGCGCACTATACATCAAGTACTGAGTTACCCGTCTCGGTGGACCAGTGGCAATTGGACCCTCCCTGCCTTGTCCTCGCCGCACAGAGCGCAAATGACATCAGCCTCCACGGCTTATACAATTACTCATTGTGAGAATTCAGTCTCACATGAGCGGCCATGTCCATGTTCCCCAGGAATTTCACTAGATACTGATAGACCAGTATATATTTACATATATACCAGACCGGATTCCAAGCCCCGTGATTCGTGAGCCTTCAAGATAGCTTATGTGCACTTAACTTGAATCATGTTAGTTGACAGTCCAAGCCATGTAACAGGACAACAAGACAAAAAACTCTAGGATGAGCCTGGTACATGTCCACAGGGGAAAAAGTAATACCGAGTTGACTATACACGCCCCCTCTTCCTAGCCACATTGTTGGCACGCCGGCCGAGCTTATGCTCCGCGTCCCGCTCGGTGATCGAGGTTTACGGTTTCTACTCGCAAATACTCGCTCGGAACATGGAATCTTCAATTGGTTCCTGGCGGAGAGAACGGGAATTCCACTATTATTACCGTAACTTGTACTGCATACTAATGTTTACACAAATACAACATGAATGTAAAGACATTTACATGTGTACATAGGTATGTTCAATGTGTCAATCTATTGAGACTACAGATCTTGTGGCTCCTGCCTTCCATAACTTTTCTACTGCAATGGCACCTCGTAGTTACACCTAAACTCGTAGTTTCGCATCCTATCGCACCCCAAATCTACTTGTCAACTTAGACGCAACTACTCCAAAAAAAATCCCGCTGGGACGGCCACCTTTTTTTCGCGAAAGTAACGGTCTTGATTCTCCGAAAAAAGGTATTGCTGCCGCTTTGCGCCAATGCCGAGAATCTCCCATAGTCTTCCGCCGGTGCTTGAACCTTCCCTTCCTATCATGTGGCTGCAAATCCTGGACGTAAAAACTCCACTTTTAAGCCAAACCACAAAGCAATTGTTTTTTTTTTCCGCCGGGTGGTTACTACCATGGTGATTTAAGGGTTACAAAACTCAATTGTTGTAGCAAAAAGTCTTGCTCGTGCAAGGTTTTTCATGAGTGGAGCGATTCTCCCCACTTACCATTCTGGGAAATTGACCACATGTAAAAAATCATTGACACTTTAGTAACCCTAACATATCACATGTCATTTACCACAATGATGTCATATTGAAGGACTTCCAAGTAGACATACGTCATGATGTTCAGAGCAAGAATAGAACAACCCGACTTTTGTAAATTGCAAATGTAATAGATACAAATGATATTGGGAAATAACAAAACAAAAAACTAACACAATAAGACGGCGTTATAATATCCAAGACGTATAATCAAGCCGCTTTAACCCAATATATCACTTCTATGTGACAAGAGAAACGCCATGCTAAAATCATAAAATCGTATCCAATCTTTTCGCCATATTTTTCTTAGCACCGGAAGTACTTCGCCTCAACCCATCTGGGTTCAATGTCAGGCACAACACTGCAAACAACAATGGCAATGTTGGGGAATACCATAGAGAGCCGGTGGAGACCCACACGACCAGCCGAGTAAGTGACAAAGACAATGCGCTCTTGAGGAACTCCGTGGTCAATGAGAACCTGAACCGACATAAGAGCAGAGCCACCAGTAGCCATTTGTGTGTCAATGAGCATAACACTGCCGTGCTGGCCAATGTCATCTGGCATAGAATGGTAATGGAGCTCAGGTTCGCCAGTGTGCTCGTTGTGTTGAATCAACAGACGACCAAACTTGCAGTCTGGAATAACACGCTTCATGGCAGTCTCAAAGGCAGCACCGCCGCGAAGCGTGAGAACAGCGGAAACTTCGCCCTTGATACGGCAACCTTGGTAAGTGTAACCGCCGGGGGTTTCAACCTTGTGTTCCTTGAAGTTGGCATTGTTAAGCCCCCTGAATATAGAGTTAGTAACCAAGTCGCACTAGTCAAGGTAGATTTCAACTTACTGTTCCAGAAGAAGGCACGCTAGGCGATCAAAGTAAAAGATGAAGTCTTCAGAACTTGTGTCCATGTCCTGGATAATGGTGTTCATAGACACCAATTGTGGCGTTTCCTCCAAAACGGTGACAGAATCAGAAAGTGGGCACTTGTGTGCGTTCATCTCGAGCTCCTTCAAGGCGGCCCGATGATGGATGGACTTTTCCACCAATTTCTTTTCAATGTATAGCGTCACCATGCTCATGGCGGTCTTGTTTTCAATACCGCGTGGGACAATGATATCTGCAACCTGGCGCTGAGGGTGAACATACTAAAAGAACACCAGTTAGTACTTACTGGTTTGAGTTTTGGACTGGCGCATTAACTTACCTTTTCGAAATTGGGCTTGACAAAACTAAACCATTGCTTGATGCACCCCTCTATGTCACGCCCGCGTTGGTTGATGTCACGGACAACTAGAGGGATATTAGTAATGGGCTTCACAAGAGCAAGAATGGTTTAAACGTACGGCGCCGAGAGAGACAAAGATCAAGATCGGCCTCACAGAAAACAGTCATATCACAGATGTTGCGAACACGCTCATCATACAGAGCAAAGATGCCCTCCAGAATGAGAACATGCGGTGAGTATAGAGTAGTAGTCTGGGCCATACGAGCGTGGTCCTTGAACGAGTAAACCGGGATTTCGGCGCGGCGTCTAGGAATTGTTAGTTGACGAGACAAGCCATTACATCAACAACAGTAAAGCTTACCCAGCCTTCAGATCTTGAAGTTTTTCGATGATAGTCTCAAAGTCAATAGCGTCTGGAGAATCAAAGTCATACTCGTTCAAGAAGGCTTGCTTCGATTGTTCCGGGGTCAACGGCTTGTAGAATGAGTCCATAGACAGAATGACAACCCAAGGGAGGCCAAGAGCCGCGACAATGGCAGAAGACAATGTAGATTTTCCGGAGCCAGAACTTCCGGCAATCGCAATGATACTGACATCAGCCCATGGTGGCGAGTACATGTGACGCTTAGCGATAGTATCGGGCTCGGACATGGTTGAAAATTATACCAGGAAGTTGCGGGTAGATGTATGTAAGTGTCCGGTAGACCAGGGCAGGCGCAAACCAAAAAGCAAAGGTCGTACGTCGTGTGACCGATCGAGCTATGGAAATTGCACTTTGGTAGAACTTCCCTTTTCACGCTCGCAAGTCGTCAAGTACAAGAAAATGGACGAATTGGAACACAAATCAGACTCTTCAATAATTTCGTGGGCAAGGATTCGATAGTGACGAGAGATGTCGAGCTTTGGTTAATTAAGGAATAATGATTCTGGATGAAGTTATTGATGTCAAGAAATAAGGCGACTGAATAGTGGGGGAATATAAACGCTTTTTCAATGGGAATTGGCTATTTGTATGCGCCGAGAAAAAAAACCTTAGATCAATATTTAGCTATACTGTCTTGGATCAACAAATATACTAGTCTTATAGCTAGTTGAAGTTTGGTCTCTCCAAATATATATTCCACTACACGAGCTGTTGAACTGGTTGTCAGGTTTACATTTCAGGGACCCATTGTGCCATTGGTGGCTATATCCTATCAGTGTTATCTACACGCATGCTGCATATCGTGTCGAGACTACAGATAAAGATGCATTGCCTTGATACCGATAGGTGGGGACATCGTTGAAAACCGCCGGCTCTCCACTATACCCTTATATTCTCAATGTAATACAGAACCCTAGAGATTGTTATCGATAAACACAAGCCCCGTTAAAACAATACAATTATTGAGCCCCACATTTGTGAACTTCTTCAAATAGCGCGCAAATTCTTGCAATTCTGAAAATACTTTCTTCTTCTTCCTTTAGACTTCCAGACATTCGGCTGTGGCTTTCAATCGCAGTCATTGATAATTTGTTGTCGCTATATATGCCGTTTTGTGTCAATCATCACAAACGTTTCCTTGAGCCTCCATAACGGAGTCATTAACTTGCACCCAACATGTCTAGCGATGTGGCTTATAGTCAGCCTAGAAGGTTAGTTTACTCTCTTCCATAACACAATCATACACACCAAGGCATCCTGATGAACAAAAAATGGGAATCTCTCCAAGCAATTATCATGCGGATAAAACTTTTACTTATATAAGGTTGACTTCTGAACTGCCATCAAACATACACTGTTTTTTTCACACATACCCGACTCGGATCCTGTTATTAACATTTCATTTCTTGTCTGGATAGTGACATCAATGCTATCATATTAGATTACTTGACCCGTGAAGGGTACACTGGCGCTGCTGACAGATTCTGTCGCGAGGCTGGCTTGGCGCCTTTGCCATCACCTTCAATTGAGGTGCGCCAACACATACAGCAGTGCATCTATGCTGGCGACATTCCTGTTGCCATCAGTGCCCTTGCTGCTTTTGATGAGACTGTAAGTTTTCCTGCCATAAAACCAACCCCCTCTATCTATCGTGATTATCCAAAGTTTTACATGCACCACGCAGAGGATCTCTTTTGATCTGTGTTGAGAAACAAACCACCTTTTTTATGAATAAACTCCTACAAGTTTTGAAGATTACATACACCATTATCCATACGTCTCATTGAGCTTTTGGCTAACCAAGCTATGTTCTTCAGTTCTTAGAAAACCACCAAACTGTTCACTTTCAGTTACTTCGACTTCAACTCATCGAGATGATTCGTTCGTGTTCAAGCAAAGGAGATGATCCTAGTGTCTTCCTCCCTGCAGTCACATTTGCCCAAGAGAACCTCGCACCTCGGGCCCTAGAAAACCCAGAGTGTCTTCGAAGTCTAGAAGAAGCCATGGCGCTTGTCGTGTACCCTCATGATGACTTGACGCCAGAACTTCGTAGTCTACTGGACACCGAGCTCCGCCAGGAGGTCGCCAACCTTGTAAACCGCACCATACTGCGTAGTGTCAACGAACGTGATGATTCGGCAATTCACCAGCTCCTCCGGCTGTCCGCCTGGTCGAGTGAAGAAGCCGCCAAAGTTCAGTAACCTTAATGCTGGATTTCCCTCCATGGTACGCTCCTATCGATCGACGCCATGGAGATTTATGCGTTGTAGAGGCGTATTATGAAGCATGTTGCGAGCTGTTATTCGCTGCACGTGTGGATTTTATTTCATTTTACAGTACATGCATTACGTCTACTTTTGGTGATGAAGTATCGCCTAATGTCATGGTAATGCCGTTGCGCCAGAGTATTTCTAGTTGTCTGCCCCAGTCTAAGGAAAGCCGTAATTCTTAAAGATCAAACGGCCTAGACCCTAAAGAGTTTTGTCATCCGTTATGTTATCCGGAGCATCCGTAAAGAGCCTTCGCCCGGAGAGTCGAATTCCGGGTATCATGCTTCCGTATTTTACAATACAACACCTAATATTTTCTCGTTTTTATAATAAAGCTGTTTGAATTGCAGTTGGCTAAAGTGTGCTAAGTGTGCTAAGTGAGCTGTATTGGAAATAACCGGCAACTGGCGGGTCTTCTGTGTCTGTTTCTCTGTAAATAATCATGGGTACGTCTGGTGGTGTGCATATCTGCTGGTCGCTATAGTGCTGAGAAATTCTCAAGTGTCGACAGGCTTCGTCGAGTCGAAACCTTACTTGGTTCTCACGTGCTTTAACTTTCCAGGCGAATAGAGGAAGTTCTCAGCATACGCCTTGGGCACGATGCGTCTCTTCTGCGGCTCTTGAACAAAGTATTCATAGCCTTGATGCTCTGCAAAACGAATAGCATCCTCTTTGGAATTAAAGTTGAGGCGGGTTCCTTGCATGGCATCACCGGATGACTGCCATCCCATCAACGGGTTCTCCCAACGGTGACCCTGTCCAAGGACATCCCAATCCATCCGCCAGTGATGGCCTTTCCATTCTCCGGATTGAGTGGCAGGTTTAGCCTCACGGTAGATACTTTATAAGAGTTAGAGAGACGCAAACTCAACTGTATGTCATGATACTGCTTACCGAACTTGACGGGCTTGCAACTCCAGCGCGGCGCCAGAGATGATAGCGGCCGAGATACCAGGTTCACTACCGTCTTGGACCCGCTTGGGAACGGGGGTGAAGGTGCTACAAATACATGGTCAATATGTCAAGGAGAACTAACTGAGTTTGTGATGGTCTTACGAAGTGTTTTTGTCAGGTTGGATACTGTAATCGGGCTGGTTGGGCGATGCAGCCAGTCCGTCTTCTTCGACGCTAACTGGCACAGGAAGTGAACTCTCAAACCGGCGGGAAGCAGGAATGGTCATGCGAGAGACATTAGTAGCCACGCGCATGGTGCGCGTAGCAATACGAAGCCCCGACATGTTTAAATTCAAAATAGTATAGACTCTAATCAAGCAATAGAGGCCAAATGAAGCCGGTTGTTTGACCCGTGATCCTTTGAAGAGGAGGTTAGTCTATCATGTTGTTGTAACAGTCTGGGGAACCCCTGTGCCCCACTTTAAGACAGTCTGTTCAATGATTGGCCAATTCGCAAGTTGGCCCATGATTTTACCGAAGCCGAGTGGTTTTCGTGCCAGGGTTAATGACTGAGGAATCGCCGAGCAAGGCTCTGGCCTTTGGGTTCACTATAGTGGGTAGTCGACTTTGCAAAAGCTCTCTCACGATCCCGCCCGCACCAATTGGTCTTGATCGTGAATTGGTTCGCTCAATACCCTTTTTCTACCTCCTTCGTTGAATCCAGTAATCGCAACCATGAGCTTCGCTACTAGACGGGCCCTGTCGACCCTTATTCCCCCCAAGGTACGGACCTATTTCACCATTCCGAACATATTGCCGATCCGATGAGCCTCCGTACCTCCGTGAGGACCACTACTGTTCCTCTCGGACCCCCGTGCGACCGGCACTGCGGGGCTCGCGGTCGATTTTGTTGCGGAATATTGTATATTATAGGCGCAAGGTTCTAACTAGTTTATCATAGGTCGCCTCTCCCAAGGTATGAACTATTGTCCATGTTTCCGATCGTTTGCGCACCTCCCTCTCTACCGTTCCGACATACCGATACGCCGTACGCTCGCCAATTTGTCACGATACTCGCCAATTCGACTGAACTATTTTCGAAGCCCTGCTTTATTACTACACATGATCTAGTCATGTCCATATATTGCACTTTTGTCACTCTCGCTTGTTTATGTTTTCTCCGATCCGTATCCGATGTCCGGCTACCCGTCCTATATATGCCCCGGTCCGACGGTCCGACTACTTTCGATAAACAAAGCCAAACCACACAGCACACAACGTTTAGATTTGTCAAAATGCCAAACTCGTATCTGACGCAATACCTTTCGTCATAATAGGCCCTGGGTTCCAACCCCGACGCCATCAAGATGCAGCGCGTCGTCAACTTTTACGAGAAGCTTCCTCGTGGTCACGCCCCCGAGCCGGTTGCTAAGGGCTTCCTCGGTCGCTACCAGGCCAAGCACTTCGGCAAGAACCCCACTGCCAAGCGTAAGTATACCGGACATACCTTTCTAAGTCCACATAATCGTTACCTGGGATCATATTCTAACCAATTCATAGCCATCATCCACGCCCTGGCTATCCTCCTTGCCGTTGGTTACGCTCAGAACTACTACTTCCACCTCCGTAAGTTTCACTTCAACATGGCGCATTATATAATTGCTTAAAACTAACAACCGTATAGGCCACCACAAGAACAACGCTCACTAAATGTGCGCTGTTTGTAAATTTATTATATGATGTTTTGGGAGGCTCTTGGATCCCACTAGTGTACAAAAGCTCAACATACACCAATTAAGTATTTAGTCCAACAAAGATACCGCAGTGATGACATTCTGAGTTTGATATACATATATACATTTGTACATGCGTAAACACATGCAGTTGGTCATTTGGCCTGAGGCGCTTCATTTATATGCATAATGTATGGGTCAATCGACAACCCTAATCGCAGTATGGATCTAATCAGTCATGGCTGTCCAGGAAGTGGTCTTGACGAGATATCAGCATTCAATATATCCCAAAATGATTAGAAACACGTTGTTTAAACATGCGACAAACAAGGCCATTGAAATCCAACCAACACCTACCCATCTAGAATAAATACCGAATGTTCATTGCCACAATAGTTCACGCAATCCTATACTTCTGTGTCGAAATGGAACCAGCCCTATCCAAGCAAATGCGACAGCAGGTGACTTCTTTCACGTGTTCAAACAACCGAGCGACAATGTTATCGCCTGCATGTCGGAGTCCTCCAGAGAAGGGTTCCTGACTCCAGCTGCAGGAGGGAGTATGTCATGGGTGTTGATTGGCATATGCGCTATGTGAGGATTAACGGCAGAAAATCATAGAACTCAGAAACTCGAACCGAATGTAGTAGGCCATCAATCTAGCTTTCGTAGGTATGCAGCTTGTCTGGGTATCAAAAGAGCTTTGGCCTCAGCTAGCCGTACAGCAACCATACTGAAGAGAAGCTTGGCTGGTGGCAAGAGCTGTCGCAAACAGGACAAATGGAGTAGGTGGGATGTCTAATACCAATGTCTACCTATTTCGTCAGTACATACTTACGTATGTATGTATGTACATTGTATGTACATAAACTCAGACCTGCATAGAAGGCAATGCGGGGAAAGTAGGGCCAGTCATGAGATGCAGCCAAAGTGCACAATTGATTGGATGTCATATTTTGTGGGAATGGGTAAATCCTCAACCTGACATGATAGCTGTCGCATAGCTTCATTGTCTCCCGTCCAGGGGATTCACATATAAGAACCCCCAGTAGGGAAACCTGCCGGTGATCCATCCATGGCAACTGCAGGCTTGCCGTTATGTACCATACTTGAATCTTTACGTTTGTATGTATACATCCGCTACGTGTGGTAGGCACAATCAATAAAAAAATCAGTGATTCCCCAATCGACGTTTACCTGCCAAATTGTGTTGCACCTTTCTTTATTACACATGCCTGTCACTTTTTCCCTAGGCTGGACCCCAAATCCCGACCCTAAACCACCAATCACGACACGAACCTTTGCTCCTCAACACAACATCTACCTCTCGCAACTTGAATACTGATAGCAGGGAAAACAAGCCCGTCTACCCCTCTTCTCAATTCGCGACGTCATTACACTGTTCTGAATTAAATCGCAGAGATTGCTCAAGCTCATCGACTTTCCATCTAGATGATGGATACAACGACATCTGCGACGACTGAGCCTGCCGATGACCACAGCCGCGCCATCTCCAGCCAGCAGGTTTGTCCATCCTATTATCCCACCACACCGACCGGGGCTCGCCCAGTCAATTTCTCTATTCTCACTACGCCATCCGAAGTTTAACTTGAAGTTCAATCGAATTAACCATTGCCTCTTTACTTTGAAAAACAGCTCCCGAACTCGACCACCTCTGGTCTATCCACATCAGAAGTTACCAACACCAGCAACAACCCCACACCTGTCGCCAACAATACGGAGACAGACAACAGCAAAAATGAAACTAAGCAACAAGTTAAGGCTCCAGTGAAGAAGCCCACCTTCAAGGCGGTTGCTGTGAATCGCACATTCCTCTCTGCTAAAGCAAATTCCGCATCTCAGCTGAAGACGCAGGAGAAATCCCTCCCATCTTCCGCTGCTTCTACCCCGCCTACCACTTCTATTGCACCCGCTTCTCGCCCGCGCTTGGTGGCAAAGACGGGCGGGGCAAGCCTAGTAGCCAAGGGAGCTCCAGCTTCTACAACGGAGTCTACAGGCGTATGGAACAAGAACAGACGTGAGTAGATGATGGCTTGCTCACCTTCTAAACTACTGCTAACATTGATTTGAATAGCTGCTGCACAACCGACTCAGACTGAAACTAAGCCTTTGACCGATGAAGAGCTCAAGAGAGGCGGAATTCATGTTGCTACCCGCCTGAACTCTGTTGATTTTAGAGCAGGCCAATCAAACTGGGCAGATGAAGCGGATGATGACGATGATGGTTGGGTTCCTGACACTATCACTTGGAACGATGGAACAAAGTCCGAGATCCCTCATGTTGATTCAGCAAACCCGTCGCCTATTGTCACCAATACCGCACCCAAGCCAACGGAAACGACGAGCACTGCAACAAAAGTACCTACCCCGGTCGTCCCCTCGATTGGTTCTGCCAAGACCAATTTGGTATTCAAGGCTTCAAATGGAGAAAAGCCGTCTTTAGTTGCCAAAGCAGCTCCGGTTGCGAGCCCCGCCAAAAGTCCCTGGGCTACTCTGCCAAGTATCGATAAAGTATCTCCCGCAACGGCCCACCTTCCTACCCCGCATCAGAGCCAGCAACAGGCACAGAACCAGCAAAACATGCACTACAACAACGGTGGTACTTATGGTAGCGGCTATGGAAACAACAATTACGGAGGTTACAACAATCATAGAGACTCTTATGGTAGCCGAAATGGCGACTCCGGCTTTGATCGTCGCAACGACTACAACCGTTACAGCGGCGGTTTTGGCCCCAATCGTCCTCGCCAGGGAAGCTTCCACGATCACCACAATGCCACTGGATACCCCCCGCGTGAGGTGTCGCAGGACTCTGGCTGGAACCGTGACCGCAGAGGTTCCATGAACATGAATCATAATCAAGGAAGACCATACCAAATGAACGGCCTGCCTCCCGCGCATAGTGGGTACAGCAACGACTATGCTGGCAGTATGGGATCTGGTGGATATCGAAGAACTTCGTTCAATGATGGCCCCCGTCGTCCATCTTTCAACGATGGTCGTCATCGCCCATTTACCAATGATGGCCCCATGTTCAATGGCCCCAAAAACAACTCCACATCTGATTCATCCGGTCACCCGGCACAGTCCTCGGATTCACCATATGGCTCTGTATCTGGGACTAAGTCTCCCTCGGTCAAGAGCTCGGACGTGTCGGCTCCCATTTCTAAGGTTTATGGGTCTACTCCATGGCAACGCAGTGCACCTTCTCCAGCAGTTTCTCACTCTAACCTATCCCAAACGGGTCCTGTAGGTATAGACGAGGACACTATTGAATTCCAGAAGAAGTTAATGCGCGAAAAAGCCGAGGAGGCCATGCGACGTCGCCATGAACAAGAGGCCAAGGAAGAGGCCGCGAAACAGGAAAGATTGAGACGGAAGCTTGAAGCTTTGGGCCCCGCACCTGAGAGAATGAGCGAAAAGAAAGCAACGCCCGTTGTCCCAGTAGCCCAGGTCGAGAGCTCGTCGTCTCAGAATGCAGCTGGTACTTCTGTCCCAACATCTAGTCTGCCTGTATCAGTTCCCAGACCTCGGGATGAACAGGCACCAATCACTATTGCCCAGCGCCCAGTTGAAAGAGTGGTGCCACCTGCCGGAAAAGATGTCAACACCAATTTACCCTCATCTATCTGGGACAGCACTTCGGGGCCTGTCCATGCTCAACAGGCCGGCCCACCGCCTCCCCGACCTCTGGTAGCTTCTGGTTGGGGCGGCAGTAACCAACCCCGTAATGTATGGGGCGCGCCTAACAATGACCGCGGGCTGGGCAATGGTGCTTTCATCAATGATTTACCTGCTGTTAATCATCCAGCACCCATTGGACCACCAAGCAGAAAGGTTTCAGGGACTGAAGCCATTGAGAACCATAATTCTGAGACTAAGCCCTTCTCGGGTAAGTCGGAGGAACTGCCTTCTGATGTCCCTCAAGCCATTCTCAAGCCGGCCTGGCGCACCGAGAATGTTGATAGTCATCGCGATGTAAAAGGGTCAGCACAAGCGCCTGCTCCTCAGCCCCGGACCTCCCGCTTTTTCCCAACTCGGGAAGTTCGTAATGAGCCTTTATACCCTCGGATCCAGACACATGGACGCGCGCGCACACCATCACCACCACCGCCAATTACAGAAGATCATCCTGTATATGATGTGGACCATACACAGTCGAATGTGCCATTTTCACGACCAGTCCCCGTTGTCAGACTGCCATACATGTCAATAAAGACACCTGGAGCCCCTGGTATGACTGGTGATTCTATGCGCACTATTCCACAAATCAACACACCCGATTCCGATTCTCAGGGACACTGGAAGAATAAGATCAACGACCTTTTGAGTGACCATAAGCCGCCATCCCCGATCTTGCGTCGGAGTTCAATCGACGAAAACCGGGATTATCGCCGTGGTTCGATGGATGCATCTCGCTACCCACGTCCCATTTCACGTGGGATGTTGATGCCTCGTCTTGGGGCATACACCTATGGGCCCAGGTTTTTCGAAACTGTCAGTAGACCAATGTCTACTGACTGCTTTGAGGAGCCTGAGCTGGGTTCCCTTCCTTCAGTTAAAATTCCCCTTGATGTGCCCGCGGCTGCTTTCAACCCTGCAGCGCCCCCGCCGAAATCCCTTCCACGTCGGTTCATGATTATCAACAACACGACTTCTAGGGAACCCGATCTGTATGATAATGACGGCAAGATTCGTATTTGGACTGCGAAATCTACTGAACCGTCGTATGTGACACATCCTTGTGCTCTTCCGCCACGTAGTGCAGGGTATGAAGGCAAAAGCCGTCGCGGAAAGTTCAGCAGACGTGGGAGTATGGAGCCTGCCGGGAGTAGAGGTCCACAGTTTTCGGCACAGTCGGCCACTCTGACACCACAAGCATCTGTATCCCCAGTATCACACGGAGATGCCCATCTGAGCCAGTCATCTCAAGATGCTAGGGAATTTGGACGAGTTGATAGCCGAAGACGACGTGGGTCGTTGACGCCCAGGGAATCCAGTGATCCTATCCGTGATCATCGAATTATGGGAGGTACAGCTAGACCTTCGCCCCCACCTATTGGTCATGAAGGTGGATTCCGTGGCGGTCGTGGCCGCCGTGGCCGTGGTGGCTATAGAGGTCGCGGCGGCTCTGATTGGGGCCGACGGGAGACGGCGGCCTGAGAGACACAGTACTTGCTACAAGTCATTCTGTACTTTCCGTCTGCTCTTCTTGCTTGTTGACCAAGTATGACTATGTGCATGATTTTTTTTGCATTTTTTTCCTTGCCCAATGTCGCCTTTTGACTTGGCAAATGTTCACGTTATGCCTCTGGAAGCCAGTCTAGTTTGCGCCTGGGGCGTTTTTTTTCTATTGCTCTCTTGAAAACGGAGTGCCATGTCTTTTGTTTCGCAAGCTTGCTATCTTTTTGTCTTGCCTTTGTTTTGGTTCTGTCTTTTTGCGCCCCTCATGACCTTGTCGCCTTGATAGAACGAGGTGGACTCTGATGCTATGATATCATTATCCTACGTTGTACGCACTTCAATTACATAGTTGTCCTTTTTTCTGCCAAGCCACATTTTTAAAATATAATTTGATGTCATTTTAACGAGAAGTCTAATATCCTTTAAAGCGAGCATGTCTATGTATGTACCAAAATGTGTGTTCATTATATGTGAGTTTGTAAACAAGAGTAGTCATTACCATGTACTAGCATTATATGTAGAAGCATAAATTAGCAACATTTAAATCAGCAAATTGCCATTTTGACAGGAAACTACGCCAGATCTTCATGGGCACAGTTAGGGTGTAACACGTAGACCAATCTCTGGTTGTTTCCAAGACCCTCAACACCGCCCAGAGTGTTTTCAGCAAAGCCCTCTCCGCGAATAGCCATGATGACATTGTTCTAAAATAGAAAAGGTTAGCAAACTGAAAATATAACAGACAATGAAACAAATAACTCACCTTGACCATAAGCTTCAGCACACCATACGCCGTAAGAGTCTCACGCTTGAGATCCTCTTCGGTCTGCATGTTGGCTTCCTGTACACGAATGTATTCCTGTACTAGATTGTCTTCCCTGACACCCTCGCCGGCATCAGACTCGCTCTCGTTGATCATTCTCACGAACAGCTTGACAACCTCGAGGTACTTTTCGTAAGTAACCTTGACCTTGTTCTGTGAAGCCGCCGGGGCGGCAACCGGAGCGGCAGAATCGTCGCCCATCTCCGTGTCCTCGGTCTCGCCAGCCGCACGGCGGGCAGCGGCCAGGAGAGCCTCGTTGGTCTCTTCGCCGTCATCGAACTCGAGATCATCGTGCTCGATGGAAATGATACTGGTGCGCAAAAGATCATATGCCTCATCGACGAAGAGAGGAACGATATCGTCGACACAGTTGATCTTGGCCACAGCCTCGGAAAGACGAATAAGGGACTCTAGTTGACGAACAGTAATACGGTAAGAGTTGCGGCCAATACCACCCTGGGCATCATCAGCACGAAGCTCCTGGTAACGCTTGACTAAGTGAGCTCTAGCTTCCTCCGTAAAGGTAGGCTTATAGGTACGAGCGAAACGAATATATCTCTGAAGCTGCTCGGTGCTATAGAGAGGAGTAACAGCCTCATCACGCAGTTGGTGGATACCAACAATGTGTCTAGCCAGGTTACGATCAGTCTGCTCGGAGCAGTCATCAAGAATGACAAAGAACAGATCGAAACGAGACATGATAGGAGCACTCATGTTGATGTTGGCGCGCAGGGACGCCTTTCTGTTGTAACGACCGCCAACGGGGTTAGCAGCAGCCAAAACACTGGTCTTGGCGTTGAGAGTAGCATGAATACCGGCCTTGGCAATAGAAATAGTCTGCTGTTCCATAGCTTCGTGGATGGCAACCTGATCTGAAATGTCCATTTTGTCGAACTCGTCAATGGCACAAATACCGTTATCAGCCAACATCAGAGCACCAGCCTCAATGGTGAACTCGCCAGTCTCCTCATCCTTAACAACGGCAGCTGTCAAACCGGCAGCCGAAGAAGCCTTACCGGATGTGTAAACAGCACGAGGAGCAAAGGAACAGACATACTTCAAGAACTGCGACTTAGAAGTTGATGGGTCACCAACAATGCAAATGTTGATATCACCTCTCAGTTCCATGCCCTCGGGGGTGGATTTGTGGACACCTGAAACCAACTGCAAAAGAAGACCCTTCTTGACCGTCTCGTGACCAAAGACCATGGGCGCAAAAGACGAGATAAGCTTCTGGTAAATGTTGTCGGCGTGAACCATGGATCTAATCTCCTGGACTTCGTTCTCCGTCAAATGCAAGCTCTCGACCTCCTTCTTGGCAGCTTGGCCATCGGCGTTGTTGTTTGATGTGAGGGCCTTGATGGTTTCGTCGATCAGCTGCATGTCAGCACCGACAATCTGGGGAGACACAGTGCAGGCCAGGAAAGCCATGCGGTATGTCAATTCACGGACACCAAGGGCCTTGAGGCCTGTTACACCATCGCCACCAGCTTCTCCGTCTGTCCGCTTGCTATCGCGCATAGCATATGGCCGCTGACCAGGCGTGCTAAGCTGACTAACGTCAGGTACTACAATCAAGGCACCGGTAAAGATACACTTCTCTCCAGCCTGAGCCTGATCAACCATAGCGCCACGCATAATGACATCCATGGTTCTTGGCATAGAACCCGTGGGAATTTCTGACGAGTTCTCTTGAATACGGACCTTTTGCCAATCGGTAAAGGTACTTTGTGCCATATCCAGACGCCAGGCAAATCTGTTATTGCACATGTCATTAGGACATTGTGATGGTTCCGTGTAACGGAAAGCCTGTTCAACATTGGGAACAACTGAACGACAGACCTCGCAGACAAAAGTAGCGAGAGACAATTCGGGGCGAACCTCGGAAGTACGGGTCACAGTACCCGAAATGGAAAGCAGGTTACCAATCTGGCCAGAACGCAAATTACGAAGGCGAGAGACAACCTTAAGGTTGAAGAAAGCAACAGAAAAGGGAACCTCGTTCTCTCTGTTACCCATGTCTTCATCATCCTCGTCATCCAAACCAGAAGCACGGGGCGTCATACCGGTGAAACCGGGCGTCGATGGGTCAAGACCTGGCGTGGTAGGGTACATATCACGTCCCTTCTTTCTCAATTTGGGGGCCGACTCTCTAGCGATCTTTTCAACTGTCTTGTTGACAGCCGGCGTCAATCTGTAGTACTCGGTAATAATAGCACGAGCAGTCGGGGGAGAAAAGTATTCGAGGTGGCGGAAATCAATATACAATACCGTCATTCCCAGACGGCGCATACTCTGGAGCATGGTAATGTAGTATTGCGGAGGGTACTGCTCCATCATCTCCTTGACAATGCCATCTGATGCGCGGTTGTCATGGGGGGCAGGGAAGCTTAACAGACGCAAGATTCGGTTAACACTACAGAAAACTACAACGAAGTATACACATAAACTTACTTGCGCAAGAAGCTCTCGAAACCATCACTAACAGTCGAGGCCAACGGATCAACGGCCTTCTTGATATCAGCCGGGTTGATCTTCTTCCGGGGCACCTTGGGCTTCGGGTCCTGATCATGGGGAGTAGCCATGTCACTATGCGGCGCAGGTGTTTCCATCAACGCATCGGGCCGGGCAGAAGACGGGTAAGCTCCGTACGAAGAGCTTGGGTAGTCACGGGGAGTGGCACCGCCGATACTGATGCCATCCGACATCATACTGGGGGTAGCCATGGTGGATAGTTTGCCGGGTGATTTGAAGAAACCAGGGCAAGCTTAAGCTTTGGTGAGACCGGGTCCTTGATTGATCAAGCGTCGATGTGTTATCCGGGTAGTGACGGCGTTCGTCGTCCCGCGATGTCAATATGGCGGGGTTTTGTTGATGTTTGCAAACAGAATTGCCAGGGTTCTGGTAACCCGCGACCAACAAAATACGCCTCGTGCGACTTGAGTAAATAGGAAAAAAGGAGATGGCAGGTGTCACAAGACAAAGTTAAACATAAGACTTGAAGATTGCTCAACTTCGAGTTTTGAATTATGGTAACAATTGGATTCTAGAACACAAATATTAGCCCGAGTGTCAACTTGTTGTTACGGATAACTAGGATTGTTTTGATCGAGGAGGGGCAACGGAAGAGGGGCTGTCCATCACAAAAAACAACCGTCAGGGCCCTATTTTCCTAGCTGGCCTAAGCGTGTTGCGCGACGACGCGTTGACATCTCTTTAACCCCTGCAGGAACGACATTCAACCCTACCAAGATTGAAGATGGTTCATAACCCTATCATTGTAGAGGAGGATCGGATATCGCTCAAACCGGAGCCGGTGCCGACGGCAATGACAAGGACTCTATCTATACAAGTCCATTTACAGCGGAATTGAATTGAGCAAAAGTGGAGAATACCCCGGATATTGCTTTCCGCTTATCGAACTTACCTTGTTAGGAAATGCAACTATCACCGATGATACTTGGAGATATATAAGATAAGCTAGGAACCAAAACTGGCAAGTAGTTGACATCTTTCCTTTTCCTTGTTCCTACCTCATAATGAGAGTTCCAATTCAACGACAGACTCTTTCAACAATGAACAAACCCACCAAAAACCCCATTAATCTCCTCCGAGGCTGGCCCAACCCTAACAGTCTCCCGGCCACCGCTCTATCCACAGCAGCTTCATCCGTTCTTGCGCAACCAGAAGCTTATATCCCCGCTCTCCAATACGGAGCGGACCCGGGGTTTCAGCCGTTACGTGAGGAGCTTGCAAAGTGGCTTGGTCAGCTGTTTAAGGTATCGGCGGATCCGGACCGGTTGTGTATTACCGGGGGTGCTAGCCAGAGTTTGGCGTGCATTTTACAGTCGTTTACGGATCCTAATTATACGCGGAATATATGGGTTGTGGCGCCTTGCTATTTCTTGGCTTGTCCTATCTTTGAGGATTCGGGGTTTGCGGGCCGTTTGAAGGCTGTGCCGGAGGATGATGATGGTGTTAATGTTGAAGTTTTGGAGGCCATGATACAGGCGGCTGATAAGGATGCCATTGAAACTCCAGTATGTATCTGACTTCTTCAAAGATAACCCATTAACTAACACCCCCCATAGCCAATCAAAACTCCCGGTCCAGACCGTAAACACTACAGACACATAATCTACGTCGTCCCCACCTCCGGAAACCCTTCCGGCAAAACCCTCCCCCTCTCCCGCCGCAAAGAGCTCGTAACCCTAGCTCGGAAATACGACGCCCTCATCATCGCCGATGACGTCTACGATCTCCTTCAATGGCGGACCACCCCAGCCAAGCCAGATCAGGATTCCTTCCAGGCTCTTTCTGAGTTCCAACTTCCTAGATTAGTCGATATTGACCTTGCAATGGGCCAATCACCTAATGACCCGAAACACTTTGGATATGCTATTAGTAACGGGTCTTTCAGTAAGATTTCGGGTCCTGGTATGAGAACAGGGTGGGTTGAGGGGACACCGGCGTTTGCATATGGTGTGTCACAGACAGGATCAACTCGTTCGGGAGGTGCACCTAGCCAGATGAGTTCGGCTATCATGTGGGAAATGATTCGTAGCGGAACTCTCCAGAAACATATCAACGAGGTTATCATTCCTGAGTTGAAGCAACGCCACAGTCTACTCAGTTCTCTCATTAAGAAACATCTTTACCCCTATGGAGTAACAATGTTGGAGCAGAGTCGGCGGGATGAAGACATCTATGGTGGCTACTTCATCTGGCTAACTCTAGATGAGAAATATCCCGCTAAATTGGTTGCTGAACGGGCCAAGATTGAAGAAAATCTTATTCTAGGCTTTGGCGGGTTATTTGAAGTTTCTGGCGATGAAAAGTCCGCATCATTCAACGATAAGATCCGCTTGTGCTTCTCCTGGGAACCAGAAGAGTCACTGCGTGATGGCATACTGAGATTTGCAAACATCCTGGAAACCTGGGACTCATATGACCCATCAACCAACAATGGCAAGTCAATGGGCGACTGGCGCTAAACTATGTAATCACATAACTGTACCAATACAAGAAATTGAAGAGACAACATTGTCCTAACGCTAAATTTGATTTGTATTTACATCATTTGTAGGATTAGATTTCGTAAGGCTTACCATCCGTGAAGATGAGATGAGGCTTTCTCTTAGCCAAATCCAGGATAGTATTGGCAAACACACCATTGGCCCAAGCAAACCAACTGCGCGTGTAGGACTTGGCAAAGTTCACATCAATACTTTCGTGAATCAGACCAAGCTTGGATGAGCTCAGAACCAAATCCAAGCACTCCTTGATCTCAGCATCATCGTCTGAAGTTTGTGCCTGGATCAACAAACTCATGGGCCAAGCATTGTTAAGTCCGATGTGAGGACCACCAATACCCTTGAATTGCTTGCCTTCCAAGTAGTATGGGTTACCTGACTTCTCCAACAACATCTTGCGTGTGTTGACATATACTGGGTCATCTTCCTTGCAGAAGCCCATCAGTGGTAACGCCAATAGAGATGGATAGTTGGCATCATCCATCATGATCTGTGAACCAAAACCGTCAACTTCGTAGGCGAATACGTCACCGTACTTCTTGTTCTTGACTACGCCATGTTCCCATACACCATCAATGAGCTTCTTACTCCAAGCCTCAGCCTGGTCAGCCAAATCACTGTTCTTAGCCGCACGAAGCATGGCAGCAGCACGTCTCATTTCAACACCCATCATAGCATTGGACGGGATGAAGAAACCAAGAATAGTAGCATCGTCACTGGGACGGAAGGCTGATCTCACTAGACCGGTGCCTGCGTTGAGTGGGTTACCAACACCGTGCAAGTTGAGTGTTTCCGTTCCGGTATCAGTCTTGCGCTGGAAAGTATAAGCGTTTCTCATAAAAGCGCCCGTCTTCTGGTTGAAGGTTGGCTGAGACTGTTCATCGAGTACCCGGAAAACAGTGTTCAGCGCACGAATCCAGCGCTTTGAGATATGCTCGACTGTGCCAGTGTGCTCAAAGAAGTCATTGGAAAGCGCCAGGAAATGGGCCAAAGAATCAAGCTCATACTTGCATTCGAAAACAAAGCCGGGCTCGTAAATAGGGTGCACAACATCGTCTTGTCCGTTGTAGCTAGGCGCCAAGTTGGCGATCGGTGGCGGTTGGAAAGCGTTGCAGTACGGAGATTCGATGACGTATTCCAACTGGGTGTTGATGGCACCGTGAATCAAAGTGTGAATCTTGGGATCCTTCTTCGCTAAAGGCTGGTATGGACGAAGCTGGTTGGTCGAGTCACGCAGCCATTCAGCAATAATGTCGCCGGTGATGACGAAAGACTGAGGTCCTTGCCATTTACCCTCGTTCTCCAAACTATCGCTACCAAGAGGTTCCTGATCAATAGGCATGAAGCTGCTATCCTTGCCGTCTGTGTGGAACTTGATCGTGGTATCTGTTGTTGATGGGAAGGCGTTTTCGAAGAGACGGGCTAAGTCCACGTCTTTCATGCGAGACGAGACATCATGGATGACCTTCTCAATTGACTCTGACTGGAAAGTGCGACAACGGGGATCGGGACGCTGAAAGGGTAGAGCCATTGGCCCTTCGCTGAGCGGGCGGCTACCAACAGACGGGAATGTTAGCCTCATTGATTGTCTCCACGGCCTACATTGGTTCGAGTATTGACTTACTGGGCAAATGTCGCATATGAAGTATAGTAAGGACAGGCCGTCTTGTCAAAGTTACCGTTAACCGAACCTGGATCCTGACTACCAGCTCCATGAACTGACGAGGCCCATAACGCAGCCACCGGAACGGCAAGATTGGCGAAACGAGTCATGACGAAGTTGATTCAAAGTCAAGTATCAGAAATGGTATGTTCCTTACGAGACAAAGTCTACAAGTGGTTAGGTGTATTCCCGGATGAAGTAGATTCAGGTATATGTTAAAGAGCGCATTTATAGGAGATAGTAATGATATAGCACGTTAGTTCCGTGATACAGGACAATGATTTCGGGATAAATAGGAAGAACAAGTATAATGATTTTTATAAAGGTTCGTTCTTGCCATGTTGAGGCAAGCTGCAGGTCACAATGCCAAGCTTTGGAGACTTTGTGGTTGGACCCTTGCCGTGAGAACCGTTGTACCATGTAATCCTTCGGGTATGAGCAGTTAACAGCTGCCAAGCTCCAATTGTCAGCTGCTAACGGGGTACACTGATAATAAAACGACGTCATAGAAAGGTTCACATGCAATTTTCTATGTACATAAGACGGAATTCATTTTTATTCTAACAGTCTGGAACCTAAAAACAGCATATAAATACAAAACAGAAACCCTCACAATTCATGAATTATAAAACACCAAAAACACCATATCCAATTAACCAATGCAAAACCAACCTGAAGCTCATTAATGACATCATCTCGCCTACCACGCCCAAGTACGAGCCGAGGGCGCAAAATGCGGTGGCTTCCATTGAATCTTTGAGGGGTCGATGACATGCCGTGGCTTCTTCTTTAGTTGTTCGCGTCTTTCCAAGAGAGTGTCTGGTATAACAATCTTGTGGTCTTGTTTGTGGTAGACCTGCATCTTCATCGCCTGAAGAGTGTGTTCGATATCCTGAGTAGTCATGGCCAGGTCTGTAGAGATTCTTTCGATAGTGACCTTATCCTCGCGTTCTGCATATGGTACCAAATAATCAACAATGCTTTCAGTCCAGTACTGTCGGTAACTGAGCAGACCCAGATCTGATAGCGGCTTCTCTGGAGAGCCAACCTTGTTTTCAATCTTGGAAAGTTCATATGAGAACTGAATCAGCAGACGACCATAACCTTTTCGTTGGTACTGAGGAAGAGTCAGAATACAGGCTACATTGTAGCCATCTGCACTTTCCTTTTCTTTTGAGAAATATCCAACTAAATGGAATCCCTTTTCGTCCTTGGAAGCCATGACATAGAACAGAAATGGGTCTACATCGTAGTACAGAGTTTTGTGATCCAAGAACATCTTTGACAGTAGACACAGATTGCGACACCATGTTCGCTGGCGACGACCGTCAATTTCGAAGAAAGAAACATAGTCGTCGCGGTAGATTTCGTTTCCTGGTGGATGCTGCAATGTGCATTTCTTGCGGTGACGACCAAAACAAATCTCATCGTTGTAATAGCCAAGGCAGAATTCGCAGATGAAGATGACATCTTCCATGGCATATATTTCGGGGTATGGCGAGAAATACCATGGGAAGAGGTTATGTTGCCCAAACTGGACCTTTGCGATATTTCGGATTCGAGAAACTTCGGTGGGGTTTTGCGTCATGGAACCGGAGGTACGGAGCTTTTCGATTTCTTGCTTTCTTTTGAACCCAGAAAGTGGATCAGCCTTTTCTTCTTCTTCGCCGCCATCTTGTGCGTCTATTAAGAGAGTTAAAGTTAGCCGGTTGTTCCAGAAAAAAACTGTATAATTCCAAAGAAAGAAGATTCCTACCGCCATTGGCCGAACCGGGGGCCTGGGATGTAGTGTTATCCTTTTTACCGGGACGTTTATTCGGTCGTTTCCCCGGCTGTGTCTTCTTTCCCGGCGCTTTTCCATCCTTGTCTTTGTCGGGATTCGGCCACTCTACGTCTTGTGTGAAGTCTATCCGTGCTAAAGGAACCCATTCGTCCAGACGTTTATTGAAGTTGTCAAAGTTGCAGTAAAACATGCGCCCGCTTTTCTTGTTGCGGATACTTAGGATTTCGGCGCGACGAAGTGCGTTATCCTAAGGTACAAATAGGTTAGGACAAACGAAGCATAATTTATAGGCGATTTCGTAGACAAACCTTCATGACCATAGCGATACATCCCACGCTGTCTCCGTGTTAGTTGTATACACTAGGCTGTCGATTTCAGTATTGATGACGTACATAATAGTGTCCGGTGTCGCCTTTCCCTTTTGACGGGGTTCGGCCGACCCGACTGCCGCATCGTCTCCTACTGGTCCAGCTGTCATTTCTGATGGATTGCAGTGATTTTGTGATAATTTTCAATGATTGTCGCAAAAGTCGAAATACACTTTGCGACATGCGCCATCGCATTAGCTTATTCAAAAACCAAATGTTCAGCCTTGCCGACGGATTCTTATCTTATCTGAGTGACATGGGTGTAACCTTTTTTTTATCCCAAAGTGGAATGATGAAGTGAAATCAATGAAATCCTAGACATTCACAGTTACTAAGTAACAAACTTTTGTTTGGCAGCCAAACGGGAAACTACATTTAGAAACGAAACTGTTCAACAGATAATGTGACAAGCAGCCTACCAGCCTAATTAACTACGGCCTATTAAAGCCCACTTCCCTCTTTTGTTATTTTTTTCTCGTTCTCTTGACCTTCTTTTTATCATGCCGACATCGACTCCGCTTTCCAGTAACTGGAAGGAATTGCAGAAGAAACTCAAGGCCACATCTAAATCATCCGACAAGAAACCACCAGCCTCAGCCTCAACCGGAAGAGTTGAGAACAAAAAGTCCAAGTACGGCACCAAGCCTTCTCCCTCAAACCCGCTCAGCGCCAAGGGCAAAGCGAATCGTGTGTCAAAGACGATGGGTAACGCCCAGAGTTCTAAGGTCGCATCGAGTTCGGCTGCTGCCGTGGCCTCATCTGCACTATGGACCGGCTCCAAGCAGATAGATGCTGATGATCTTGCGGCTGCTTATAATCTTAAATCGACCAATGGACCTTTCCTTCTCGAGCGTCCCGGCGACAAGGAGAATGGTGGACTTACTCCCAATATTTCTCCCGGGAAATACATTGCTCTGGATTGTGAGATGGTCGGCGTGGCACAACCTGAAGAGTCGGCTCTCGCGCGGGTATCTATCGTTGATTTTCACGGAACTCAATTATACGATGCCTATGTCCGTCCTCAGGGGCGTGTAACAGACTGGCGCACCCGTTTCAGTGGTATTGAGCCTAGACACATGAAGATGGCTCGGCCTTTCGAGCAGGCTCAAAAGGAGGTAAAGAACCTTCTTAAAGACCGGATTCTTATTGGTCATGACATTTCGAATGACTTGAGTGCGCTCAAGTTGACACACCCGCCAAAAGATATCCGGGACACAGCGAAAACTCCCCAATTCAAAAAATACGGCAACGGCCGTAAACCCGCTCTCAGAGTCTTGGCAAAGCAGCTTTTGCAGACAACGATTCAGGAAGGAGCGCACTCAAGTGTCATCGATGCACGCTGTACGATGGAGTTATTCCGGAGGTACAAAGCCGGTTTCGATGCCGATCATGCTTCACGGTACTCCAACACGAAAAAGCCACAGTCGGCCCGGAAGAAGCGGTGATTGATTCCTTGTGGTAGTAGGATGCGAATAGCATAGAGATATGTTGTTTTCTTTAATGTTTATATACCCTTGATATTACGAGTTCATTGTGACACTTTGACATGTGATATGACGTCTTGACTAGTTTAGTCGCACATTATGGTCCATGGATATAGGTCACGTGACCTCGCGGAAAGCGCATTAGTCTACGCGACATGGAATCCAAACAAATTACCCAAAGAGTGCAAACATAAACCAGTCATAATTGTCGACATATCTATACATCAAAATGACTAAAAATCCTCCCGTCATCTCTATCCAAGAGCGTACCGATGCTCCCAAGGCTACCGTGAACCTTCTCCCCGTCAAAATCGAGTTTGATGGAACTTTCCCCCATCATCCGGCGCACTGGAATCCCACCGAGAACAAAGGTACGGTATTCTTTCGTTGTAATTCCTTATGAAAATCTAGTTGTTAATATGTATGTATAGATGGTTCCAAAAGTTCTTTTTTCCGCGGACGTACCATCACCGGACACGCGGTGAAGATCCCCGAAACCCATCGTGGCGTCATCGTCGAGACCGTTGAGCCCAGTGCTGAAAGCAACTACGATGATGATTTAGTAGAAGTTGGGGAGGATGGCAAAGCGTTAGAGTCTACGATGGCAGTTCTTTCCGAGTTTGACGATGTTGTGATTTGGGGACTGGACGCTGCTTTGTTGGCGCCGGAGGACCCATATGCCCGCGCTATTTCTGAATGGTCNTCTATCCAAGAGCGTACCGATGCTCCCAAGGCTACCGTGAACCTGCTCCCCGTCAAAATCGATTTTGATGGAACTTTCCCCCATCATCCGGCGCACTGGAATCCCACCGAGAACAAAGGTACGGTATTCTTTCGTTGCAATTCCTTATAAAAGTCCAGCTGTTAATATGTATATATAGATGGTTCCAAGAGTTCATTTTTCCGCGGACGTACCATCACCGGACACGCGGTGAAGATCCCCGAAACCCACCGTGGCGTCATCGTCGAGACCGTTGAGCCCAGTGCTGAAAGCAACTATGATGATGATTTGGTGGAAGTAGGAGAAGACGGCAAAGCGTTAGAGTCTACGATGGCAGTTCTTTCCGAGTTTGAGGATGTTGTGATTTGGGGACTGGACGCTGCATTGTTGGCGCCAGAGGACCCATATGCCCGCGCTATTTCTGAATGGTCNCTCTAGATTCATAAGGTGTGAGGTGTAGCTTTACCTCTCTATCACTGCTCTCCTGTATCTTCTATATATGCTCCACTAATTACTTCTTCTTGAAGAATGACATCAGGTTTCCTTGGCCCTTTGGCGCAGGCTTCTTGGGCTTAGCCGGTTCACTTGAGGTGTCGACCTTGTTAGAAACCTTGGGCTTGGTGGCCGGTGGCTCGTCATCTTCCGAGAAAGATTCCCAAGCAAGCTCTTGCGTTGTAACTATTTTCATGCGTTAGAATCATTCCCATAGACATATTAATGACAACCACTTACCAAAGTATCCATTCTCGTCCATCTTCTGCTTCTTCTTAGTCACTTGTCGTCTTCCACGCTTACGGCCATTTCCGCTGCTCGATATGATCTCCTGCGGCTCTGACTTCTTGACTTCCACTACTGGTTCGGGATCTTCCATTGGAACATCCTCATCTTCGGGTTCTTCCGACTCTGACTTCTCCTCGTCCTCCTCCTCCATCATCTTGCGTAATTGATCCTGCTTCTTCTGGCGAGCTTCTTGGGCAGCCTTAACCTCGGCGGATGGGACAGCGGGGACTACAGGCTCGTCATCCTCGCCATCATCTGACATGGCGATATCTCCATCGGGTTCTTCCTTCTTAACAGTGACCTTTGGCTTCTTAGGTTGTGATGCAGCTTTGGCAAATGAGCTCATGATACTGTTACCCTTTGCTGGTGCCTTCTTCGTTGCAGTGGAAGTCGAGGCAGCGGATGACGTTGTCTTTGTCGAAGTTTGAGAGTCTTTACTCTCTTCTACACTCTCTTCAGGCGTATCCTTCTCCTTCTTCGGCTTCGTGCCCGCTTTGCTAAAGTCGAGCTTCGATGCAGGCCTATGAGGATCGGCAATCTTGGCGTTGGGTGCCACCTTGGGCACAACAGGGGCCTTAACCATTGGTGTTATTTGTGATGGCATAATACGGCTCGCTCTACGGGCTCGTCTCTGCAAGTGAGGGTTGGTGATGGCGCCAAAGACTTCCAATTCTTTGACAGGGTCGCTATTTTGCTCTGGGGTATCTAAGGTTGGGGCCAGGCTCAAAAGATTTAAATCACTGCCACAGCCCAAGGAGTACACATAGATTGTGTCAACCGACTCATACTGAGCCAGTGAAGCTTCAAGATCATTCTCATGGACGATTCTCAATGTAGTCTCGGAGACAGGATCGGAGAATGATCCCTCATCGTCTGCAGATTCCTCGGCCTTGAGCTTTCCAAACACTAAATAACTGGCGGAAACAGAATCCGGCTTAGAGGCATTCTGAGATCTATGAAACTCAAACAACATTCTACATAGATATTGTTAGCGGCTCTCGTCCAAGTCAACCAATTGAGAAATACAACATACTGTTTCGCGATGTTGACATGAACTTTCAGTGCCCTACTCAGGGTCCTATAAGTGACAACTTGACGCTGGACCATAACATGGTCAGCCAGGAAATCTTTGTATTCATCCATTGGTGCTTGTGGTATCAAAATAAACTGATGGACTCATGTAAATGCTGTAATCCAATGTAAATGTTGATATCATGCCAAAATAGTGGCCATCGTATAAATAGTGGTGGTTGCCATGTGATCCCGGCGTACGCGACACCCGAATCCTGGGACACGCTATCACGTGACCACTTTAGCAAAATTCGGAAATACTATTAACCCATTTGTTGAAATTGGTAGGATGTTACTGGTTCTATAAGTCACGGCATCATTTTCACATTCACAGGTTTTCGTGCTCTTTGTGAATACATCTTATGGCCATTAGTCTACTAATTTTCATGACTTCATAACAAACCCATTACTCGATCTCTTCTATACCATCTCAACCTCCATATTCCGTCAAGCATGGCCGGACAATCTCTCGTCGACATCACAGACTCGACCGACTGGCTCGAAACCGAAGTCCGTGAATTCGCTCAAGTAGAAGCCTCTCTACGTTGCGAAATCTGCAAGGACTTTTACACCACGCCCATGATAACCGAATGCGACCACACCTTCTGCAGTCTTTGCATTCGTCGCATTCTTACCGACTCTGGCAAATGTCCATTATGTCTCGCTAATTCGCAAATATCCCGTCTGCGCAAATCCGTCGCTCTCGAGCAAACAATACAAGCTTTCACTACGGCCCGCTCTGCTCTACTAGCCTTTTGCCAAAAAAGACCTCCGCAGCCAACTATAGCGCCAGTGCCAACGTCACCAACAAGCAAGCGCAGTCACGATGAGATTGCCCCTCCGTCCCCCGCTACCAGTAACAATGTCGAGTCCTCACGCCGAAGCAAACGTCTCCGATCATCCAACAAGGTCGCATCATATGCGGAACCAGATGTACCTGAAGATTCCGATGCTCAACCACCACATGAGTCTACCGTTGACGCCGACTACAAAGCTGAACCAGAACAACCACCAGACGATGGCCTTGTGGCTTGTCCAATCTGTAGCAAGCGCATGAAGGAGGCTCTCGTTTTTCCCCACATCGACAACGGTTGCAGCTCTATTGGCTCCTCACAACCCTCACCACGAAAACCCGCAGCCTCTATTCTCGTCTCTCGTAGTAACCCATTCCAAAGATCCGCTCCCGTTAACTGGACACCCGAACGCCTCCCCACTACCAACTACTCTCTCCTCAAAGACAATGCTCTGCGCAAAAAGATGATAGAACAGGGTCTTTCAACCACCGGAGCCCGGGCTATCTTAATACGGCGACACCAAGAGTGGACGACCCTCTGGAACGCCAATTGCGATGCCGCCCAACCTCGTCGCAAGCAAGAAGTCCTACGAGATTTAGAAGTCTGGGAGCGTACCGTTTTGAATCCCAAGCCAACCTTTGCTTCGCGCAATGCTACACCAGATATCAAAGACAAAAACTTCGATGGCGAGGCCTGGCAAACTAAGCATGAAGACTCATTTAAAAGCTTGATTGAGGAAGCTCGGAGGACAAGACTAGCGGCTCAAAAAAAAGCGCAAGAGGCTGCTGCTGAGGATACTGCTGCTGCCGCCGCTGATGTTGCTGCTAAACCAATAGAAAACTTAACATCAGCAACAGAGGTAATAGACTTAGACAATGATTACGCTGACTGTGAAATCATTGATGACTGCCAAGTTATACCTGAGACCCCTCCACCCGAATTTGACGACCCCCTTCCAGATACCCCAGCTCAAGCTTTCCCATAGACCATAGAAGATAATAGACTTGTGTAAATCATTGTCGTATTCTACTGTATTAGCAATAAAAAGAAAAAGCAAAACAAAAAGCGTGACTCTCATGCATATGTACGTTATCGTGTGGACCTTCATCCTTATATCCTTAGGCAAACTGCTTCTCTCCCAACGACATCTTGGAAAGCGCCTCCAGAGCTTCCTCTGTAGATGGATCCTCCGTAGGCACTGACACTGTATCGAGCAACTTTCCAAGTTGCGCCGCCTCTTGCGCCTGTCTCATATCCTCCATAACCTTCCGGTGTGCCTCGGCCTCGACGACATCGACTTCCGTATCCTTCTTCCTCTCGGAAGCCTCCATGGCAGCAAGCTCCTCGTCCAACTCGTCTTCGTCGATGGCAAGACCAGGGTGGCTAGCATCCGCAAGTACTGTTCCGATCTCGTCCACCTCGGCCATGGTATCGCGCAGGTTCTGGACAACCTCGTCCACGCGGTCCGCACCACCAACGGAGGCGTTCAAAGACTTGAGCACGGCTGCGGCAGACTCCATGTTCTTAACCATTTGCGCATTGTCGGAGGCCTGCTCAAGCTTGACAACAACGCCTTCAAGCTGGTGGAGAGTAGCAAACCGTTGCTCAAGGGCAGTCTCAGTTAGCTTCTTTGAGCGTAGAGCCGCAAGAGCGCCAATCTTGTTCTTCTTAAGTAAAGCTTCTTTGGCTTGCGTATTCAATGAAGTGATACGAGTGCTCATAATTTCTGTTTGTTGCTGGAGGTCTTCAACCAAGCTCTTGAGAGAAGCAACGGAGATATCATCCTCCGTGATTTCATAGAACTTATCTGTGGGTCTCTTGACACGGACTGTCTTGCCATCGTATGCAATAGTACCCTTGTCTCTTGACGCATAAAGCAACAGAATCTCCATATCTGTGTCGGAAAGGCGCTTCCCCTCAATCACCTTATCAGCAAACTCCTGAACAAACTTGTCTCGAGTGAAAGTTCGCTCAAACTGTGTACCAAGAGTCTCGGTAGCATCGAGAAGCTTCTGATATGCCGCAATGACATTTTGCATCAGCACAAACTGCCCAATCTCAATTCTGTCTTCCCCATCAGATCCGAACCCTCCAAGAGTTGCCGACCAGACCTGACCAGCAACCCACGACGCAGCTGCCCATGGAATTCCAGCGATGTTGAACTTGTAGATACTTTGCTTGGCGTTTATAAAGTCGTTNGAGTCTCGGTAGCATCGAGAAGCTTCTGATATGCCGCAATGACATTTTGCATCAGCACAAACTGCCCAATCTCAATTCTGTCTTCCCCATCAGATCCGAACCCTCCAAGAGTTGCCGACCAGACCTGGCCAGCAACCCACGACGCAGCTGCCCATGGAATACCAGCAATGTTGAATTTGTAGATACTTTGCTTGGCGTTTATAAAGTCGTTAAGTCTGTAAACATCCTTTGAGGACAAAGATTCTTGGATGACGGTTCCCAAGGCCTGGGGGGTGTTGTATCGGGGAACTTTAAGTCGTTGTTGGAGATTTCCGTTCACGAGGATCGATAGATGGTTGGTTTCCGAGTTCGAAACTGTTGGGCCGCTCCAAGCGATGGTGCATAGCGCGCGCTTCCATGCATCAACATTTTGTTGAAAGAATGTCGGTGACTTGGTACGCTGCTCACGAAAATCTGAGTACAGCGCTGGAATTCTCACGCTAAATGTAGATAGAAGGAGACTGTTAGTAACTTGTTCTTCTAGTAAATAGACAGAAAACGCCCACCCTATCGGTTTAAAGACGCCGGCGCATTTCTCTCATGTCGCTGATTCATCACGTAGAAAACAATCATATCTTACCTNCGTTCACGAGGATCGATAGATGGTTGGTTTCCGAGTTCGAAACTGTTGGGCCGCTCCAAGCGATGGTGCATAGCGCGCGCTTCCATGCATCAACATTTTGTTGAAAGAATGTCGGTGACTTGGTACGTTGTTCACGGAAATCAGAGTACAGCGCTGGAATTCTCACGCTAAATGTAGATAGAAGAAGACCGTTAGTAACCTATCCTTCAAGTAAATAGACAGAAAACGCCCACCCTATCGGTTTAAAGACGCCGGCGCATTTCTCTGATGTCCTTGATTCATCACGTAGAAAACAATCATATCTTACCTGCGAAAGTTTGGGTCATTTTCGGTCAAGAAGACACCTAAATCNATGATGAGAACTTGTGATGTTGACGATATGAGCGGTTGAACACTGAGGTTTGGGCGCATGTGAAAGAGAGTGTGACAAGGGTTGTATTGATCGCATGCCTTTAGGCGGGTTTTCCAAGAGCTAATTCAAAGAAGCAGATATTCACCTATTGAATCACAAACCCTGGTATATCGAATTAACCCTATAGAGTGTTCATGCATTGACGTCATTNCGTAGAAAACAATCATATCTTACCTGCGAAAGTTTGGGTCATTTTCGGTCAAGAAGACACCTAAATCACCCATCTTGTAGTAGAGTCGAAGGGTTTGTGTATTTATGTGATAAAATGGTGTGTAAAAAACAAGGCGATAAAATGATGAGAACTTGTGATGTTGACGATATGAGCGGTTGAACACTGAGGTTTGGGCGCATGTGAAAGAGAGTGTGACAAGGGTTGTATTGATCGCATGCCTTTAGGCGGGTTTTCCAAGAGCTAATTCAAAGAAGCAGATATTCACCTATTGAATCACAAACCCTGGTATGTTGACTTAACCCTATAGAGTGTTCATGCATTGACGTCATTTTTATTGTCATTAGATCATAAGAATCTAGTACTATGTGAACTATTCTGGAGGAGGGCTTTGTGGTACATCGGTTGGCGAAGTCACAAAGGGACCACTGGTAGCACCAAGTACCTCTGCCTGCTCGTCTATGTCACTAAAGGCTTGCTGAGATCCAGCCCAGTTGAGATTTGACATACCAAGGGTATCTCCTAAGAACTTCTCTAGACCCACCATGTGCTCTTGTGCCCTCGCAAATTCCTTGATACCATGAGGTCCCATTTCGTAGACCCTGTTAGCTGCCTGAAGACATTTCCACGCTTGAAGGTGCTTCTCCATGCCCAGCCAATTTTCAGCGGCCACAAAGTTCCAAAGTGCCGCTTTTCTGGTTCTCCGTCCCCATCCATTAGATCCCACCCCACGCTTTGAAGCATAGCACACGGCCATGCGCTCTTTGACAAGAGCTTCACCAATAGGCCCTAGAAGCCTGGAATCCAAAAGCTTGATGCCCAATTTCACAGCATCGTCAATGCTACCACCACCGCGGGGCCGTAATAATTCAAGAGAGAGAATAAGCGTGCGGATGGCACCATACGACGACATACAACGGGTGTTGTATGAGTAAAACGCCGACTCGATAATTTGGTCAATAGCTTCTGCCCGTGACCTGGAAGAGGAACTGCTTGGTAGAATGAGCATACTGACGGCCGTCATCTCACTAGCCGCTGCATAATGTTTCCATGCTTTGGCTTCACTGAAGTCGGTACGCAGGATTTCGTACGTTGAATGTGCCAGCTTNAGCTGCCTGAAGACATTTCCACGCTTGAAGGTGCTTCTCCATGCCCAGCCAATTTTCAGCGGCCACAAAGTTCCAAAGTGCCGCTTTTCTGGTTCTCCGTCCCCATCCATTAGATCCCACCCCCCGCTTTGAAGCATAGCACACGGCCATGCGCTCTTTGACAAGAGCTTCACCGATAGGGCCCAGAAGCCTGGAATCCAAGAGCTTGATACCCAGTTTCACGGCATCGTCAATGCTACCACCACCGCGCGGCCGTAATAATTCAAGAGAGAGAANCTAGCCGCTGCATAATGTTTCCATGCTTTGGCTTCACTGAAGTCGGTACGCAGGATTTCGTACGTTGAATGTGCCAGCTTCCAATCGCGCAACATGAAGGCGAAATCGGCCAAGCGCCGCAGAATAGCCTCAGAAGAGCCTTGCGGATAGTAGCCAGTTGTTTCATAGCTGTTCGTAGCAGTACCGGTGGCAGACTTTGTCCCAGCACCACCGAAAGGCCACTTCTTTGAAAGTGTGATGAAGCGGCCTGCAATACCACGTCTGCGAGAAGCTACTTGATCATTCCAGACCATCACCCGACGCTCCATGCTTGGAATAATGGACTGAACGAGCATTTCCTTCACGAACACACGAAGGACAGTAGAATCAGATTCCCAGATATAGCGTAAAGGTTCTTCCGACTCTTCCTGTTGTTTCCCCTTGCGAAGGGTTGCTAACTCCTCCGATGCCGTCAACCAGTCACTGTGTGGATGTGGTAGTGATTCGGGGTCTGACTCAGTAACTGGCTTTGTGCGTAATCTCAGCATATGACAATGAGTTCCGAGATGGCGTTTCATTTGCTCAAATAGAGCCTCTGAGCGGGCAGGGTCATCCCGATCCTCATCGTGAATGAGAACATAGTACCGGAGATATTCGCTGTCAACCCACTCTGGCAGTTGTTGGTCGCCTTGGCTTGTTGATTGAAATGCTCGTCTGAGTTCTTCGATCGGCGCTTGGTTCCGAGAAGATATAGCCATTATGCACGCCACAGGGTGGGCAAATGTCTCGTGAACAGATATATTATCCCGTGATAATAACTTGCGAAGGTATAATGAGTAGTATGGCGAAGCGAGGTCTACGTCAGGCGGAATGAAGTCGGGGTGTGGGGCGGCTTTGAAGTTATCCTCGGCATAGTCGAGATGCTGGCGTACTACCTTCTCAATCTGATCGAGATCGTCGCGAGTTTTTTGCACAGCGATTTCAGCAGGACTCGAAGAGATGCGTCGTTGAGTGATACTGCCGACTCTGGTGGAAGCTGTTGGTGGTATCGACTTTTCTATGTTGTGGCCGTATTTCGTGAACCGTACAGCATAGTTGTCGTAAGCATGTGCTCCGCCGTGGCTATCTCTGACGGTTATCTTTCCCTGAATTCTCTCTCCATATGGTCTGAGTAGCTGCCATAATCCTCCCTCAAAGCCCTTTTCCCGAAGCAGATCTTCGGCATCCGGGGAAGAATAAACAGCAATGTGTGGCACAAATGAGCGTAGAATAAGGTTGAGCGGGTCACCCGGGCTATCTGGAGCACCATCACCGAGCCCACGGATGCGACTAGTCTCAAAGATTGAACCAAGAGCGGGCGATCCTCGCCGTCCAGCAGGGGAGATTGACCGGGAACCAGGTGGAGATAAGGTAGATGCGTAGAGAGAGGCCGTCAGAGACTTTCGAGATGGGCGATGTGGAAGATCGGTAGTTGAAGAAGAGAAGTCGAGTGGAGACGAAAAGCGCTCGGGTCGGGGAAGCGGAGTGGAAGAAACGGAGCGGAGGGAGCGGATAGATCCGGTCTCAGTAGGAGATCCTATTTCGTCTGGTTGATTCGACATGACGGAGGTTGAGGAAGCGTTTATGATGACCCGAATAGGCTACTTGTGGTGGGTGTGAGGCTCTCAATTTATAAGAGCACGGACGACGGTGAACAAGAGATAGCCACTGACAGGCGGATTGTGATTAAGTACGGATGGTGGAGCTTCGTAATTTGACGTATTTATTTGGTAGCGGGGTCAAAGGTTCAGCATGGGGGTTCTAGATCTAGACAGCAGCTATCAGCAAAATGGGCAGATCCCGGGAAGACTCAGTGAGACTTACTGAGCCAAGTGAACTCTAGTTTTATATGGCATATATATGACGATAAGATGCATAATCTCACCAGGAGAAAAATCAATCAAACCCTGGGTTGAGATGTTCAGTTTCTGTCTAAGTATCCACTGCGTGTGTTCCTACAACCAAGTCATGACATGTGTGCATGTGTGTTTATTGAGCATGTGCTTGTGCAAGCTCATGCCTGCAGTTCTAGCGGCCGAGGATTCCGTCATGTAACCCTATTGACGCATAAAGGATCGGGAGTAGACGTGACGGCCAAAGCAACGGGACGGAACTGGCGACTGACTTGGAGTGTATTGAGAGAAGAGGCGCGAGCTATACAACTGAATTTCACCACTAGTTCTTACCTTTTTAAAGAAGTTTACCGCCGGTAAACCTCAAGATTTTTTTTTGGGATACGATAATTCACAAGCCCCCGGTAGGTAAATATATCTGCCAAACCCTGATCGCGTTGCGCATTCCAACTTTTGCGATATTCTGCGGCGCATCCGACCATCCAACTACATCCTCAGTCAACGAATCCTAAACATGTCCGACCTTTCAAATTACCTTGCACAACATTATCTGGTCGCCGACCCAAAACCCACGAAAAAGTCCAAGAAGAAGAAGAACAAAGATGCCGCATCCGGACTCTTAATTGCCGACGACGACGATAACTCATGGGGCCAGCCCACATCAAATACCAACAAAGATGATGAAGAGATGAGCGGCGCAGTAGCCGGTACCTCCGCCGAATTCCGCAAAACCAAAAAGTCCAACTGGAAGAGTTTATCAGGCACAAAGTCAACCGAAGATGCCGCCGCCGATGCCATTCTAGCATCAGCCGTTGCTGAACGCCAAACTGCCCAAGAGCAAGACGATGAAATGCCCACGGTAGACGCCTCCACATCCGACCCATCAGCAGTATTGATGGCCGACGGAACCCACGCAGGTCTGCAAAGCGCGGCTGCCGTATCCGCACAACTCAAGAAACGTCAGCGTGAAGAACGTGCCGAATTCGAAAAATCACACAAGGGCGGAGAGGCAGAAACTGTATACCGCGATGCTACTGGTCGACGAATCGACATATCTATGCGTAGAGAGGCCGCACGGAAGGCCGAGAAGGATAAGGAGGAAAAGGAACTTGAAGCTAAGAGGGCACTCAAGGGCGAAGTTCAACTGGAGTTGGCCAAGCGCCGACGCGAGGAGCTCGAAGATGCTGCTTTCATGACTGTAGCAAGACATGCCGATGATCTTGATCTTAATCAGGAGTTAAAGGAGCAACAGCGGTGGAATGATCCTATGGCCCAATTTTTGACGCCTAAACCTGTGACCGAGCTATCTGGGAAGAAGGGAAGCAAGTCTCGTCGGCCAGTCTACCCCCGCGCCGCACCTCCTAATCGCTACGGCATAAAACCAGGTTATAGATGGGACGGAGTAGACCGTGGGAATGGTTTCGAGGCAGAGCGTTTCAAGGCACTTAACAAAAAGGAAAGGCACAAAGATTTGGAGTATTCGTGGCAAATGGACGAATAGTGTCGATGAATATAGACATAGTAATCCTACTACAATGTATCATGTTGATTGCACAAGGACAGTTAAATTTTGTGACGTGTGATTATATTGAAATGTATGGTTTGCTACACTCGCGGTATAAACGCACGTGATAAAAAATATACTTACGGGATACACATATCCCTAGGAACAGCTACATTACTGCTTACGGCGAAGAAGCTTATCGGGGCCGTAGTCCGCATTCTCACGCACAATGCGCAGCCAGTGTGATTTAGGCATCAGAGGTGGCTTGTTACCCACACGGTCCGTAAAGCTCTTGAAGAACTCCAGAACAGTGACACCTTCAGGGTGAGGAGGCAAAGCATCAATAATCTCCTGTGGAGTGACCATCACAATAGGTACAGATCCAGCGGAACCTTAAAGTGTATGTTAGTAAAGACCACGGGAAATGTAAATAGAGTATATGCTTACCAGACGCAACAGGACTACCAGCGCGCGAACCCGAGGGGGTGCCTTTGGACACGAGCTTGATCTTCTTGCGAGGTTGACTGTCTGACATCTCACCACCCGTATTTTCACCATCGCTCATATGGTCTGCGGGCCCAATCCGACGGCGTTGCCCTTGAGGCAAAATCGTCGACGACTTCTTGATGCGACTCTTGCGGGAGGACTCGTTCCCGCTAGATTCAGAGGCCCCCGGAGATCCCGCCCGCTTTAGGTTCTTTTTGCGGAGAACCTCGGCTTGTGGCTTGAAAGGAGAAGCAGTGTCTTTGTCTGTTTTATCGCCTTCCTCTTCACCCTCCTCCTTTTTGATATCCTCCTTCTTGATCTCGATCTCTTCTTCTTCCTCAGAAGAATCCTCAGACTAGAAAAACGTTAGAATAGAAAGCACATAAAGCCTATTTTGATTACTTACAGAGCCAGAATCGCTGAAGGGGTTTTCGTCGGATGAATCCGACTCGATGGCATTCTCGTTGACCCGCTTAAGGAACTTCTTCTTGAGTTTCTTGCCATGCTTACGCCGGAGATCCTCTTCACGCTGAAGTTCTCCCTCCTGCTGATCGACATGTTTCTCGTCACCTTCGCCAAAGGAATTGGCCCCAAGCTGGTTCTTACGGATACGATCGTTTGAGATCTTGGTATCCTCGTCGTCAAAATCAAAGAGCCCACCTGTCTCGTCATCATCTTGGAACTCATCGCCAGGATCCATATCAACTTCATCATAATCCCGGGTGTCACGGGCTTCACGACGCTTGGCCGGGCCACTGGCAGCACGCCATTCCTGCAACCGTTTACTTCCTTCAGCCCGCTCTTCTTCCTTCTTCATCAACCATCTAGTGACAGGGACTTGCTTCCGTAACATGTCTTCAGCCTGTTCCGCTGAGATGGGTGTGAATGGGGGCTTGGAAGTGAACTTGTACCACTTTTCAATAGGGATCATCCGGAACTTGCCACCATCGATCACTAAAGCGACATAGTTCTCAGACAGAGCACTCTCATATGACCCAACCCACACATTCTGGCCATCGGCGTCCTCCAAATGCCATGGAAGAGCCTCCTCATAGCGAATATCAGACTGCTTTTTGCCTTTGGTAGTCGTGGGCATGCGGTTGAGGCTGATCTTCTCCTCCTTAGGCTTTTGCTTGGGCTGTTTTTGCTCTTTGACGCTGGGGGCGATCTTTGCCTGGTCAATTGCCCTTTGTGCTTCCTTCTCGGCCTTTAGCTGCGCAAGACGTTCGGCCTCAGCATCGTCAACTGGAGCAGGCTCTGGCGTAGGCTCCTTAGGGGGAGCACGTCCCGGAGGCGGTTGACGTGGGTCTCGTCGGTGCAAGGTAACTGGACGAGTAAACTCATCCCGGTTAGTGGGATCAACAACGTTACTCTCTTCAGTACCCTTGGTCTTGACAAGGCGCATCGCATGAATCCGCATGTTCTCCAGCAGTTCCCGCTTGGTGGTCACCACAGGATAGTCGGCATAATTGACATTGGGCGGTGGTGGTTCAGACCAACCGCCATACATTTGACGACGACGGTTGAGTTCTTGTAGGGACTGTGTAGGGAACCGATCCATGCTAGTTGAATCGGTTTGCTTGCGGAAGCCAATTTGCTTGGTGATGTTGGTTCTCTTGCGAGGGACCATGGGGTCCACTGGCCGCTTGCGAGGAATGCGGGGACGATTCGGAGGGTGTCCAGGCGGCGGAGGTCGTGAAGGTAGAGCTTGTCCCGTGGGAGGCTTGGCCCCGGGAGCCGCTGGTTGGTGGGGAGGCGCACTCATGTTGTATGTCGACAATTTTATTTCTTTCTTGGCTGAATTTGAAGTTTCGAGGAACCGAGAGTGGACTGAATTCCAAAATAAACGAATGAGGAATGTATCGCGTCCAAGGCGATGAATTTCAGTGACTGACAATGACGTCGGGGAGTCTAGGTGAATATGCACAAAAAAAGGCAATGGAGGTCGAGGTGCTGCGTACCAAAGGCAACAAAGAAAAATGAGAACACTGTCCTGATTACGCAAAGATGGGGTTAGGCAAAAGAAAAAAAACAAATGCAACGAAAACAACGACAAAGATGGAAATAGGCTTTGTTAATCTTGTTGTATTGATGTTTGCGATAGAATAAATTCCCCAAGGCGCTACAGCTAATTCGTGCAGAACATAACAGCAAGTGCGTGCGCATGCCCGAAGCGCGCATTTGCCGGTCCGTCAAGCATCAGATGCCAGGTGGCCCAGTGCCATCTGTTTTGCGCACAGAATCAACGAATCCTGAACAACCCTTGCCCCACCTTGACAGCTCAATGCGGGAAGGAACTGACCAAGGTTAGCTCGTGGAGTGCTGTGCAGCCTTGTTTAGATGCTCGTGCAACATTAGCAACTGGGAACTACATACATATGTATGTACATACATACATACATGCATTCTCTTTGAAGAAGCCATGATAAAGTTACCAGCTCCTGCTTGACCTTTCTAAAATCTCTTTCTTTATTACTCTCGATTCAAGGAATGATCCACTAAGTTTAACAGTTTCGTCATCTGACATCGCCATCTGGATCGCACTTGTACATAGATGCATATTTGTGTTCTCCACCAATCGCCTCTTTACTACTAAACTTGTTTGAGTTAATCCCTTAGGCAGTTTTAATCAGAGAGAACTGCCTATATATATTGGCGGGATTCCCCTTTCAATTCATTCATTTTTGTCGATACTTTTGGATTAGACTCGAGCTTGATTGCTAGAATTTTGCCTATTTCCATGTAGGTCGCCCCATTACTGGTTTTAACCTGGCATAACTTTGTACTGACGATTGATAGATTTCACTTCTACCTTTTGCTGGCTATAACTTCTATCATGGCCCACCCCACATCTTCCCAGTCTTCTGGGGTTGACCAGCTGCAGAGTGGGCTTCATAACATGGCCATCTCAAGCTCGGATTCAGCCGCAGTAGCTTCCCATGTCCCCGATACCTCACCGGCCGGGCCAGCCAAGTCTCCTCGGGCTACCAAAAAGCGCCCCAACCAAGCACAACGTCGCAACATGAATTCTCAGTTTGTTATTCCTGTTGACACCCGCCCGCAGTACTCGTCTGGTGCTCCTTTCAACAATGACCCTTGGCAAAACAACCGTGACCAGAGCTGGAATCACAGGCCCAATAGCAATAATGCATATGGCCAAAGACAAGATGCCAACAATTTTCAACGTTCTGGACCTGGTTTTCGTGCTCCCCCGCCTCATTTTGGTCAGCAGTACAACCAACCCAGACCTCAGCAGTTCCACCAGCAATTCCCTAACCGCCAGGCTGGGCCTGGACATCAGCAAAACTGGGGTCAGCAAGGCCAGCAAGGCCAGTATGCCCAGGCACCCAGATATCAATCACACCAACCCACCAACTCGCGGGGTAACAACTTTATGCCTAGTCAATATCCCCCTGGCCCCCAGCAACCACATGCGCCAATGAGCAATCAGGCAGCAGCTCCCAGACTGGCTACTGGTCAGAACCATCAAAACGGAAATGGAGGCGGCTGGTCCTCTCACCAAGCTCCACGACCAAACAGTGGCTACCGACAGAATGGACAAGACGGGTTAGCCAAAGGCATCGCCTACCTTGAGAAGATCTCCGAGGCTGCGCTTGAAGATGCCGGCATTAGTCCCGATGATTTGGCGAGCAAAAATGAATTCCGTGTCATGCTTGAAAAGATTGCTAGAGACGCCATCGCTCAGTATGAGCAAGGAACCAACGAAAATCCGGATTTCCCACCCGAGTCTGTTGAGCTTCGTTGCTTTGGCAGTGTAGCTTCCGGATTCGCAACCAAAGGCTCAGATATGGATCTCGGATTGGTCACTCCCTTGTCTATCCCTAAGCCAGCAGACCCCGGATCAGAGATACCCCGCCTTATAGAAAAGGCACTACTTGATCATGGGTTTGGGGCCAGACTTCTTACAAGAACGCGGATTCCCATCATCAAGCTGTGCGAGAAGCCTACTCCGGAACTTTACCAAAAACTGCTCAGTGAGCGGGAAAAGTGGGAAAAGGGTGACGACTTTGAAGCCTCGTCAAACTCCGATTCGCCTGATAATGCCAATGTTGCTGGTTCTACATCTTCACAGCCCGAAGAAGTCCCTGTTTCTTCACACGACTCCTCGGAAGCAACTTCCCCAGACTCCAAGTCAGCAGATACAGCCACTCTCCTTGTTCAGCATGGTAAAATCCATTTATCGCAACAGAGCACACAAAGCTTGAACTCATATTATACGATAGCGCGTAGACTCATGGTTCAGCTTGGAATTTCGGACTTGGATGAATACTCCAAAGAAGTACCAGCCAACACTATGCTGACATTGAGCAGAGTGTGCTGTGCCTTTGTTGGAGGTATCACAGATGAGGCACTGCGTAGTCGGTTGAGTTCGCGCCCTTACGCCAGATTCAGTGAAGCGGAGTCTGATCTTAGTGTTCCAGTTGTTGACAGCACGCCTGGTGATACGATCACTCCTAAAAGTCTGGCAACTTTGTATCACTTGGCAGAAGCTGAGGAGCTTCTTGCTAGATGGGATAGCCGGCCTTCTGATCTTCAAGGGGATGACGTTGAAGCTGGAGGTGTAGCTATGGCTGCAGAGATCACTGCTGTTCTGAACAAGGAATGTACCACTGTAGCCAGCTCAGTGGCGTTAGGACGCGAGGTTCATGCTGTGATCTCACGCTTCAAACAACTAGCCATTGTTCAAGTTGTTACAATGGAACAGAGGGCCAATGAATTTGCCACTGACTATTATAACCGCGCTTGTCGTCTACTGCGTAACCTCGGGCCGGGTACCCGCGGAGGCCCCATGTCAGCCGTTCAAAATTTCTTTCTCCTCCACTTTTGCCATGGAGTTCACCGCCCAGAGATCCGCGCTATTCTTTTGGAGTTCTATACCCAATGGATGACATACCCCCATATGTCTCCCACTCTTGCTGACTTGGCTTTGCGTCTCAAGACCCTTCAGCTAGCTGACGATTTTGAAGTGGCATTGGACAAAGAGATGTACTCCGATTATGAATCTAAACTAATTCGCGAGTATGTGCAGGTCATCAGACGGCCATTAGCGAAGCTCAATACTGCGGGGACTAAATCCTGGTACAAGTATGCTCTTCCCTTGTCCCATACTGAAAGGAATCTGGTTGATCAGATCCGTTCGGTCACTGATCCCTCTGTCGTCCACCAGAATAAGGAACGCTTCCGGGATGAATTGGAATTCCCCAAAGATGGAGTAGGTGCTCAGTGTGATATCAACTTCTCAGCCAACCTAGCGCTGCAGAACTCTCTACTTCTTCGTTGCTACTCTCACACTGACCCACGGGTTCGCCAGTTGGGCTTGTTTGTCAAACGTTGGGCCAAGCTCCGTCAAATCAATACGCCATACCGTGGCTCTCTCAGTAGTTATGGCTACGTTTTAATGGTCATCCATTATCTTGTCAATGTGGTGGAGCCTTTCGTATGCCCCAACCTTCAGGCCATGGCTGGTCAGAATGGCGGTAAAGAAACTGGTGCTGATGTTGTTGGCTGTGATGGTTACGACGTCCGGTTCATGCGCGACGAGGAGGCCCTTATCAAAGCGTGTAGTGAAAACAAGATCACCACAAACACGGACTCTATCGGGAAACTGTTATGTGGGTTCTTTGAATACTATGCTCAGCCGGGTACCATGACGACTATTCCTGGACGTCGCGGTTTTGATTGGGGACGCGAGGTTCTCAGTCTTAGAACTTCCCCGGGTGGTATCCTTACAAAGCAGGAGAAGGGATGGACTGGCGCCAAGACTATCCTTGTGGTAGATGGGCCCAACAACATTTCTCCTACTAATCGTCGTCCTTCTATGACCACATCTGAGGTCCCTACTTTGACTACGACCAAGAACGACAAGCCTACGTCGTCTACTGCGGAACAAGCTCCAGCAACTGCACCCGAGGGAAACGACGTCTCCCTCAAGGAAGTTCGCTGCCGGTACCTTTTCGCCATTGAGGATCCGTTCGAAATCGACCACAACATCGCACGCACTGTCACTCATCATGGCATCTCCAGTATCCGTGATGAATTCCGTCGTGCTTGGCGCCTGATTCAGGCAGCGCGGTCTGGGCCACCTGGCGAGGATCTTATGGAGGCAATCTCTCTCGAGTCTCAACAGGACAAGAATTTTGTTGCTCTCATTGATAGCATCCATGCCCATTCATCGCCGGGTCTTTAGAATCCCATCTTGGCTAGTTTAGCGGTACACACTCGTACACCTGCACGCTAGGTGTCTTTGCCAATGAATTGAAGGATTAGATCAAAAAACCCTTATACATAAATTGTCCGTGTCACGCGAAATCTGTGAATGTGCATGTGAAAAGTAACGTTTAATGTATTGTCAATATTACATCATCAGATATGGAATGAACCCTCATGATTCATAACAAAGGTTCAGTGTCACCAAACGTCCATCCAGCAAAAAGGAATACACATAGGTTTCAAAATGTAATGTTTCGATAATCTCTTACCCGAAGTCCATGAGCAGCCTAAACCGCTTTAAACACCGGGCATTTTTGTGATTCGAACAACATATAATAACTCGCTTTGCCAATGTTCCGTTAAGGACCTATTCATGAAGAAGAACGGAGGCCCCTGCTGCCAGTAAGGACAGCACCAATGGCATCTTGTGAACAAGATTTGAAAAATATGAAAAGAGAGATGTGCAAGAAGCGACCTCATGAAAAGAAACATAACATGCAGGCACAGAAAGCCCGCATATGGTATATCGTGAAACCACTAAGGGTGGTCAACGTCATCATGTCAATAGAAAATGGGTTATAATCAGTCTTCATGTTTTGCTCGTACACTGTCATAGTGGTTTTCTCATATGAAAAAACTAACAGTGCCACCTCCCGCTAAATCGATACATGATTCATAACACGGCGTTCGAGGCCAAAACAAGAGAAATTCCTAGGTCAATAGTGATGGTGAGGAAGCAAATAAACAAACAAAACGAGCACAGAAAAGTAGTACCAGGTAGAGAACAAAGAGTCACCTCTTGTCGAAGTGGTAGATCTGCAACTTGCTCAATGCTATGGCAAGTGATATAAAAGGCCCCATGTGAGGCCGAAGCCGCAATCCGTCTAGTTCCACCAATTTTTTTCTGATCGGCATAGTACTAGACAATGTTCGTAGACAGCTGGATTATGAACAATTTGGTTCATATACGTAATACGCTGACATTGAAATCCTTTTCAGGGTATTCAGTCAAGCTGCTGGAACAGAGGCGAAATCGATTCACCGTAGTGGTTGCGGCGAATGGCCTCAGCAAGAAGGAGTGACAGATCAATAACAACCAGCTTTGGTGTGTTGCGAATGTCCTCCTCCGTAATAGGGAAACTGTTGGTAACAACAATCTTATCAATGCACTCACAAGCCTGCATCTGAGCAAGGCAATCGCCACCAAAGACACCGTGAGTAGCCATGCAGTAAACCTTCTTGGCCTGGCCACGCTTGACAGCAGTCTCGGCAGCAGCGATCCACGAGCCGGGCTTGTCAATCATATCATCGATGATGATGACAGGCTTGTTGCGGACATCTCCGACAAGAGTGATCTTGTGCTCGATTCTGGGATCCTTCAAAGTCTCCTCTTCTTCATCCGACACCTCTTCCTCCTCCTTGGTCTCTGGGGCAAAGAACGAAGACGCATGCGACATCATCATGGGGTCCACATCCGCCTGGCTGCCATCGGCCGTAGAAAGGGCAGGCGAGGGGAAATCGTCGTCGACAATGTGACCATGTACCAAACGACCCTGAGTGATCTCATCCTGGCTGTGCACCTCGTCCTCCTCATCGGCCTTCTCATTATCATCATCATCCTCGTCAAGAGTCTCAGGCTTCTCGACTTCTTCCTTGGGCTCGCTCTTCTCCGCGGCAGTCTCAGCTTCAGGAACTTCGGGGATAGTGGGGGCCGACGTAGGTTGGGTAAGGTTCCGAGAAGGCCGGCTTCTGTGGGCCAGCTTGACGGGCGAAGCCAATGCGTCAATCTTGACTTTGTGTGGGGTGATGTCATCTGACCCGCCACGGATGTGGTGGTGAATGCCGCCCTCCCAAGCAGGCTGACGCTCAACATTGTCAAATTGGGTAGGGACAGCGCTGTTAAGCATGCTATTGCGCTCCCGGCGCTTGTCGGTCGTCACGATGCCAAAGTTTAGCTTAAGTGCATCGGCAAGCGAGGCGACGCGCTTAGTACCACCGGGGTTCTTGGAAACAACAACACCCTCGCGCCAGTTAGGGATGTTGTGTCTAATCCAGCGAGCAATGAGGGGCTCGGCGTGGAGGTTATCGACAGTGCCTCTGAAAAAGCCTTGCATCTGCGAAGCATGAAGGTCGACCGTAATGACGTGCTTAACGCCGGCGACATTGAGCAGGTTGGCCAACATACGAGCAGTGATGGCCGAGCGCTGGCTCTTCTTCTTCGACTGACGACTGTAGGGGAAGTACGGAACAACAGCTGTGTGAGAAAATAATCAGTTAGTCACTATAATACAGTGTGTACACAACCATGACAGAGTGGCTATCAACTTACCAGTGATCTTGTTGGCAGAACCACCCTTGCAAGCGGAAATCATAATCAACAACTCCATAATAGAGTCGTTGATGCGAGGACTACCCGACTGCACCACAAAGACATCCTTCTCGCGGACGCTCGTCAAGATACGAACGCTGGTCTCTCCCTGCAATTGCAAAAGAAAGGTTAGCAACCAAAGCCTAGAAACACAAAAGAGCACAGGCAGAGGCACTACTCACGTTGGCAAATTGACCCAAGTCAGTCTTCGCGGGAGACATTCCCAGATGGGTGCAGATTTGACCCGTCAAGTCGGGACAAGACGAGCCGGAGAAGATGAGAGTGCTCCGCATGATGAATTGACGCTTATCTAGATAATTATGTAGATAAAATTGAATGCAGCGTTGCAAGAAAGGACGGTTGCCAAAAGAGAACAACCCGTGGGCACACGAGTTTTTGTCGATAATGAGGTTTGACTTGATGTGCGGAACAAGAGGAAGGAAGTTGAGAGCAAGAACTACCGCGGCAGCGCAAGTTTATAAGTTTTTTTTTCAGCCATTGCCATTGGATTTTTTGACAAAGTGTGGGGTCGAATTTATGGGGCCCATATAATTGGGGGAGCTAGGGACCGCTAAAGGCCGCTGTTAGCATTCAAGCTAGCACACGCGCCTCATTAAGCGGAACAGCTCGGAATCGAAATTTTGCAATCCTAACCCTGATGTGTAACCCTACTGCTCGTTTCGATATCGTGACACAATTTAACAGTAACTGGTGCCCCACGTTCGTTACAACAAGTGCATATGATAGGAAGCTTATAATTTTCTTGATTGACGTGAATCCCGCAGTTTCTGCGCTTGGGCAATTTTTTTCCTTTTTCTCTATTCCATTTTGACCCAANGACCGCTAAAGGCCGCTGTTAGCATTCAAGCTAGCACACGCGCCTCATTAAGCGGAACAGCTCGGAATCGAAATTTTGCAAGCCTAACCCTGGTGTGTAACCCTATTGCTCGTTTGAATATCGTGACACAATTTAACAGTAACTGGTGCCCCACGTTCGTTACAACAAGTGCATATGATAGGAAGCTTATAATTTTTTTGGTTGACGTGAATCCCGCAGTTTCTGCGCTTGGGCAATTTTTTTTCCTTTTTCTCTATTCCATTTTGACCCAAAATGGGTATCCCAGGGCTCCGGTTCCGGCTACAGCCATTTGCCCAGACACGGCAGTTGGATAACACTTCAGTGGTGATTGACGGTCCTGGGCTGGCTTACCATTTCCTTGCACTTCATATGCGTGGAGACTCTCCTGCGTTATATCAGCCAAAATGTTTTGTTGGTACATTGATGAAGTGGCTTGAGCTGCTTGAAAATCATGGCGTTGAAATGTGGGTTGCACACCCCAGGTTCACTTGATGAGTGAACAGTCGACGAATAGTTGACTGACTGATAGGATCATCCACCTACTTGTTATAGAGAGGCTATATATTTTGACGGCTATTTGCCAGAAGAAAAGTTCATCACCCGTATGAAGCGTGAAGTGGCTCGTTGCCAACGCAGTACTGTGTTCTTTGATTCACATCCAAAAGGATGTGCTCTACCGACGGTCTGTCCGGAAGACAAAGATCTTGATCCATTGGCTCAGCCATGCCCATCGTCAACAACTCCAGTCACTCCATTTGTAGTAGCAGCCGTGCTCGATGCTTTTGTAGGCTCTCCAAAATACCGTGACCGGACATTTGTGGTTCCAGGAGAGGCTGATATCTACTGCGCAACCTATGCAGCACAACGCAAGAACATCTCTGTTCTTTCAGGAGATAGTGATTTGGTGGTACATAACCTGGGTCCAGGCGGTGGTTTGGTGTATTTTTCAGATATCACTGATGGAGGGAACAATAAGTTACAGTGCTTACGTTACGAAGCGGAAACGATTGAACGCATGCTTAACTTGCCGGAGAGTTCATTAGTCAAGCTTGCTTATGAGGTTACCGAGAACTCACATGCCGAGACACGGGCTCTTGCAAAACGCATTATCCAAGACCCAGACTCTTATAATGGCCCACAGTTTGATGCCTTTGCGGAGCCTTATGGTCGGGAAATTGAGTTACCAAGTTCAAGTGGAACTGGTAGCGTAGCTCTGNGTATTTTTCAGATATCACTGATGGAGGGAACAATAAGTTACAGTGCCTACGTTACGAAGCGGAAACGATCGAACGCATGCTTAACTTGCCGGAGAGTTCATTAGTCAAGCTTGCTTATGAGGTTACGGAGAACTCACATGCCGAGACACGGGCTCTTGCAAAACGCATAATCCAAGACCCAGACTCTTATAATGGTCCACAGTTTGATGCCTTTGCGGAGCCTTATGGTCGGGAAATTGAGCTACCAAGTTCAAGTGGAACTGGTAGCGTAGCTCTGGTATATCTTGATGCTCGATCTTCAGAGACTGTTTTCCAGTATCTGGAATCAACTGATGGATCTAAGCCCCTTCATCACTTCCTTCCGGCATTGGTTGACTCAAATTTTGACTTCTCTGGATGGATCCCATCTTTACCTATNGTCGGGAAATTGAGTTACCAAGTTCAAGTGGAACTGGTAGCGTAGCTCTGGTATATCTTGATGCTCGATCTTCAGAGACTGTTTTCCAGTATCTGGAATCAACTGATGGATCTAAGCCCCTTCATCATTTCCTTCCGGCATTGGTTGACTCAAACTTTGACTTCTCTGGATGGATCCCATCTTTACCTATTCGTCAAATTGCCTACTCTATTTTACCATTTTTGAAAGATACCAAGATAGACGAAGTGCGAGAGTTCCGGCGCACGGTACAGACAACGTCCCAGGGAACGGCCGTAGCCTTGATCTCACCAGAAGACTTTGAGGCATTCATTGAAGCTTTAAGCCAGGGCATAGCCCAGTCCACAACGAAGAATGCCATCGATATCATCTTGATGTTGACTTTGACACTCGAGTTAGAGCATGCCTCGTCTCTCGATCGGACGCCCTTGTCTTTCAAACTTCTCTCTTCAAATTTGATTGGACCAGATAAGAGATCAAATCTTGTTGCATGGCCATTAATGCACTTTAAGGCCCAGATGGAAGCTTGTGTCTACTCGTTGAGGATGTTATCGCAAATCTCGGAATTTGCAAAGGCTTCTAAGAAATTGGAAAACCTATCTCCAAAATGCCTGCAGCAAATATCTGATATCGCCAATCTCTGCCCAGGTCTGTGTGAACTTCCGAGTGTTAAGGAGATAGAAGAGTTCTTCTTTAAGCTTCAAGGAAACACAGAGTTTACAAAGATTTGCCAGAAGTACTCTATCAAACCACCACGAGTCAAAGCCAAGAACATGAAAAAGTCCATATCTCAGACTGGAAAGGTTCAAAAACAGACACATGGGACAACTACTAAGAGAACCCTCCCTAAAAACCCGTTCGATATGTTAGAGTAGTAGATTTGTGAAACCTTGTGAGAAAGACACAGACAGGTTGGACCAGACGATTGTAATCTTTGCGATATATATTTAGATTCCCCTTCGCCGATTATAATACAAGATTTATGGCTTGCGGTACAAAACACCAGCGCCACCCTATAAATATTCAGATAAACAGTTAGTCATGATCTTTGGAAGAGTAAAAATGAAGGCCTACCTGGTGGCTAGGAAAGATGAGAGTATCAGCAATGACGACATTCTGTCTTCTGGAGGCAGTGAAAACAATGACCTCTGCAATATCCTCGGGGGTCAAAGCCTCAACACCGCTGTATGAAATTGTTAGCATCAATTTAAGACGGAGAATGTGGAATATACACATACGCATAGACTGAGTCAGCCTTGGCCTTGTCGCCATAGAAGCGCACGATAGAGAACTCCTATATAGAAAGTCAGAATTTGAGTACTCCAAAATATTTGTTGGTATGGCCTGTCTCACCGTCTCAACCTGACCGGGATCGATTTCAATGACTCTGATGCGTGTAGAAACGAGCTCTTTGCGCAAGCTGTCACTGAAGCTGCGCACAGCAGCCTTGGTTGCACAGTAGATGCTTCCACCAGCATAAGGTTCACGGCCTGATGATATGTGTTAGTGATGAAGTTTATGTCTCAGGAATCAATGTTCAACTGACCAGCAATGGAACCAACGTTGATAATATCTCCAGAGCCACCCTCAGGGCGTTGCTTGAAGATAGGAAGAATAGCCTGAGTCATGTTAATCAGACCAGTGACGTTGGTCTGAAACATGATGTTGATGTCCTCTTCGGCAATGTCCGGAGCTTGGGCAACACCCTTGACAAGACCACTTCATTTTGCGTTAGTAGCCAATCAAAATATTCATGATACACCAAACCAACTTACGCATTGTTAATCAAAATGTCGATTTCCTTGAACTCCGCAGGCAGACTGGGGACGAACTGTTTGATCTCTTCTGGCTTGCTCACATCAAGCTTAACGGCCAAGACCTTGACGCCCTCGCCGACCTCTTCCTTGATCTGAGCAGCAATCTCGTTCAGGGTCTCCAACCGGCGAGCAGCCAGAATGAGCTTGAGATCCTTGGGGGCAGTTCTAGCAAACTCTAGTGCAGTGCTGCGACCAATGCCACTAGAGGCACCAGTAACCAGAATGGTCTTGCCTTCAAGGCGTTTGGCAGCGGCAGCGAAAGACATTTTGCGAATGAATGATTTGGTTTGGAAGATACGATGAATAGAATTAAAAGTTAGAGTACGTAGAAATTTCATGTCACGATAATGTAGTTCAAAGATAACACTCTTATCAGTGTTGTCGCAATTTGAAGTTGAATATACGTCAACGAGCGCATTCATGTCATGCCCCACATATCATACAACGGCTAACCCGGGATATTGATAGCGTCATATAGCGGGGTACAGCAAGCCTGTATAAGACGGTCAAATCCCGCTTTTGTTTGCATGAATGCCATGTCGGCTTTGACGTCAGGCCGTACAACTCCCAGAGGAGCTATCCTAAAGCTTAAACCCTGCAAACTCTAAGTGGGGCCACTGTAAAATGACAACCCTAATGTCAGTGTCAGGGAAGGCAGCCAACCCTGGAAACAACCGCTTATGGCAGCACAACACATCAGCTTGATCTGGATGTGTCTGCCATCTTGGATTAAAACTCTATTGACATCGTCATCAGTCTTGTATCATAGTCGGAGCATACTAGTCACGAATACAGCCATGACTGACATACCCGTTGTCTCCGGGCCTACCGAGAAAGAACGCAAATACGATCGACAGCTCAGACTATGGGCCGCTAGTGGACAAGCAGCCCTCGAGAATGGTCGAATTCTCTTGATCAATTCTGGTGATGGCACGGTGGGTGTCGAAGCCCTGAAGAATCTGGTACTTCCTGGTAAGTAATAGACATGAACTCCGTATAGTGATGGCTGCTGACATCTGATATAGGTATCGGACATTTCACCATCTTTGATGAGGCCATTGTAACGGAAGCGGATCTCGGAGTCAACTTCTTTTTGGACTCCGAAAGTGTAGGGAAGTCACGGGCCGAGTGTTGTACCAAGCATCTACTAGAGCTGAATCCAGACGTGGATGGCGATTGGCTACCCAAGTACGAGGTCGTTACTAGCCCTTCAGCCTCATCTTCAGACTCGAAAAGGTTACGGGTTTCAAACTCCCCGTCTGTTTTGGACAGGCTTCAAAGAAAGTTGACAGAGTCGCCCCCTTTCACAGTAATTCTTTATGCGTTGCCAATAAATCCGGAACTCGAGGATTTGGTATTTGCTTACAGCAGCGCTCGCCACATTCCCACAATCTCTGTTCATTCTGTTGGATTCTACGGCTACTTCAATATCCAGTACAGTGGCCCTAGACTTGTAGTGGAAACACACCCTGATGCTATCTTCACAAACGACCTTCGCCTTTTGACTCCTTGGCCAGAACTACAGGAGTTTGCTGATCTTCTCACCACGGACATTGAATCCCAAGACCATGCTACACATGGGCATATACCAATGGTTGCACTGCTTCTCCATTACTTGAAAGTATGGAAAGAAGAGCATGATGGTAGGTATCCCTTGTCAAACCCAGAGAAAAATGAATTCCGTAAACAGCTTGCTGCCGCCATGCGGACTGATAATCCTGAAGGTGGCGAGGAGAATTTCGAAGAGGCAATTGCAGCAGTGATGCGCCAAGTGGTTAAGCCATCGGTATCTTCAAATCTACGTGAAGCGTTTGAATACATCGAGTCTGGTCAGGTAAGCAACCGATCCTTTCACGGGAATGTAGTTATGTATCTAACATGTCTTCACTAATATCACCAGGTGGATCTGAGCAGTGATCCAATGTGGATAGTTGTTCAGGCCGTTAAGCAGTTCTATGACAAGAATGGCTGTCTTCCCGTATCAGGAAGTATTCCTGACATGAAGGCCGAGTCCCATGTTTATGTCAAGCTGCAGGGTATTTACAAGTCCAAGGCACAAGCTGACGTGGAGAATGTGCTCGAAATTACCCGAAATCTTCCGGGTGGTAACTCCGTCTCATTGGAAGATGTGGCAACCTTCTGCAAGTATGCCTCGTTTGTCAAATTGATTAACCACAATACCCAGAAGCAGTCTTTGCAGGAACTATCAGGTAAGACAGTGCTAGTTGACTTATTGTATCAACAGGCCATGTAACGTTAACACTCCAACTTCTCAAATCTAGCGGAACAGTTTGCCAACGACGCCATGGCAGCAGATGGCCTCATGCCATGGTCCCTTTGGCCCGTGTACTTGGCGATGAAAACGACGGCTCACATTGCCACTTGCTCTAAAGAAGGTATTTTGGCCACTGTTTTAGACCTAGTGCCGGACTTGGCGGGGTCTTCGGGACTTGAAAGAGTTGAACAGGCAGCCGAAGAAGTAGCTCGCGCCGGCGGAGCCGAACTCCACAACATTTCGGCGGTAGTTGGTGGCATGATTGCACAGGAGATTATCAAGGTTGTAACCAAACAATACGTGCCTATAGACAATCTCTGCATCTACGATGGTATTCACAGTCGTACCCAGGTCCTGAGACTATAGGGATCGAGCCACGCTGTGGGTCTGCTTGAACAGATGCGAGTGAGTTGCTTCTCATGACACATACATACATATACACTCACTCGGTATATGTGACGGTGACCCAGTCTACCCCGTTCAGTTGTCAGGCACCGGTGGCAAGGTGGAGTCATTACGACATTGGGTGTCTCCTCTCGGTTATCGTCCAACTTGCAGCTATTTCTGTTCCCTTGAGGCTAGTGGTGTCATTTGTAACAGGCCGCCCCCCCTCCGACCGAAAACATTGTTAGATAGTTCATTCTCCCGTTGCATCGGGGAGGTTGGCTAAGCAAAGCGTAGACAGACGAAATCGGGTTCTTGTATTTTTTTTCCTTAGTTTTACGCTCTGTCAATGTACACATGTACTCACATATGTACTTACGCCCCTACCACTTTGAATTTAGCCGGTACTGGATGGGAGGTGAGAGTTTATAGTCTGATACAACGCTGTCGTTGTCTACGCACATACCGGCAACACACGCGCCATTTTGGGGTAATCTAAGAGAACAAACAAGGGTGTAGTAGTCGAGAAAAAAATGAAAAGCCCAACGCGGGAAAGGGCTGGGGAGACAAACTTTTTCATTGTAAAATGTACCTATGATGGGCACTTGTAGTTTCCCCAAAGCGGGGTTATAATAAGGTGCAACATTTAATGCCCAGAGGGCCAACCACAACCGAAGAATGATCTCATTGTGATCCTGATCGGTTATCATAACCCGATCTTGTTCACCCACATATGTGATTCATGCGTTTCTGTAATCTCATGAATGACCAGGAACGTCAGACTTGCGAGTGAGTCTTGTTATGATGATGTCACACAAGGGAAGCAACCTCGTCTGTCTAGCCCTGGCGGTCCTGCACAACACTGGCTATGTACCTACATGAAGTCTATCAACAGATGTATCAGCGTTGTACTCTGGAAAAGTCAAAAAGAAGCACCTGCAGACAAGGAAACAAAAGAAAACCCGACATAACGGCCCGTTTTACTCCCTGCACACAAGGGGGACCACTAAGGTTTGACTTCGGCCCGTCTTAAACCCAGTCGTCGTCGTCGATCAAGCCACTTGACTTTTTGGGGGCTGTACTGTAGGTGGTGAGCGTAAGGTGGTATTGCCAAAGAAACCCTGGACCGACGCCAGATGAAAGAGTGGGATCGATGAGAAGTGACCGGTTTGTCGAGTTTAAAGAAAGCATCGTGCAGCAGAATGTACATACATACTCCACGGTCATGGGTAGTTTGAAGTAAAGAGCAAAGCCACAGAAATCCTCGACGTCAGCTCAAGCAAAACCTACAAAACTTGCCTAGTTGGGACTTTGGCTCCTACCATCCATTCTTTGAAATAGCCTGGCCGGTATCAAAGTTTGGTTCGCAGCCTGACGGCTCCAGCGAGAAAACTTTGACTGCCCTCCTTCTCGGTAACCTCAAGATTATTCTAGTTACTTGTGGAATACAATATCGAACACTTTCAAGTTCGCAGTTCGTCTCTGCTTCCCTGACATCAATTCCTCCGTTGACCAGGGTCTTCTCCGGTGACATCTATCGGGGTATTCGGCTCCACTTCTTCAGTTGTTGATTCTGACCCTCCCCCCTGCCGACTTGCATGATTCCCCACAATCTACTAGTCAGGAAAGATTGTCTTCCCCGCCTTTGCTTTTCTCTGATGATACATACATATGTACATGGTCGAGTGACTTTGTTTGCGCTAGAGTGCTGTTACCCAGTTGAGTTGCTGACCTGAACTCCATCATGTCGCGGGTATCAGTACATCGGGTCAGGTCTTATTCTGATCCGATGGTAAATATATCCCGTAATATTCTCTTTCTTTACGTGTTTACCCCATATTGATCAGAGGACTGTAACTCTGAACTCCGGTCACAGAGCTGATGACGTCTTATTGGTTTCGTCGGGACTTCTCTAGGTTCCGAAGCCTGAGTAAATGTCCGATATGATGCCGCTGCACAATAGGGCTAACGCTCTCAATCAGGACTCGGGTATCAGCCTAAGCGCCTTGCGGTAATATTAGGAATTGATATTGCAGACATGCAAGTTTATCACAGTGACCAGGCGGATAGCAAACCAGTATACCACCATCTCATTCATAATCCTGTAAGGGCTTTCATCAGCATACATGAGAGAAAATTTAAACGGCCGGTTCATGACCATTCGTCCGGTTGTTGATTTGTGAATGAACTGGATGCCCAGTCAGGCTTCTAAGACTAGTTTATTCCTCCAATGTCGCTTTTATGCAGCGTATCATGATGTCGGCAAATTTCTTTGGCTCTATAGGCGGGGCGTACCACTTTGATGGCCGCCTTGGTAGCACCCAATGACACATCGTTTGATTGCGGGTAGTGATCGCTGCCACATGCTGCGCCCGTCTGGACCAGTATAGTAGATGTGATATTCGTACACACACAGACTGTATATCTTCCCGCAACGATGCCTACATCATAGCACTCAGCATGGGTCGATGTGAGACAAGAACGGAGGCTCAAGTCCCTATATCATGTATACAGCGGGTTCCCCGCTCTCTCAGAGTTCCATCACAGTATCCGCCATGGGCACATTCCCTCACCCTCTGGTCCATTTAAAGCCTCCCCCAGATTTTATCCACATTGCGTGCGATCCCCCATGCCAAGTGACCGGTTGGCAGAGCCCCCAATGCCTAGTCCCTAACGATTGGTACTTGTGTGTGTGTTGTTTCGTCGCCACCCATCTCCATTGTATCTCCTAAAGTGCTTCTAAAATGGAGAGTGGTCCCAAGCTCGATCCCTTGGACCGCTGTACGGGCTGTCAAAAAACATCCTATTGGGTCTAATAAGTGCCGTAATGGATCCATCTGATGCTATATATGTATATATTTTGGGACCCGCGTCTGCGGACTGAGGCCAGATGGATACCATACATGTACATACTTATAACCTACCCTGTTTGACTGGATACCCTGCCCTGGGTATATAGTGTCCGTGATGTTCCAAACCCCCCGGGTCTTTCATGTGTGGCCTCATCCGACTCTAGATTCTTCATAAACTTTTGTGTCACCATACGATGTTATAACGACGTATTACATCCCTTTTCCTTTTTTCTATTCCTGGATCTGCAGTTCTTGTTTCCTTACTTTGTGGTTCTTCCGTGGTTGCCAATTGCTACCTGTGGCTTGTGTACCTCTGTATAACAAACGGTACTCTCGAACCAAGAGTACGACCAAGGAGGGATGCAACCCTAAACTTGTAGGGGAAGATATCATATCTCGGCTTGGTATACATATCCTCTACTTATTTCGATATTCATGGAACAACTTCAAGAGCTCCCGGATGTTGGGTCCTCTAGGGCGGCTGCCGGTATGGCTTCCAGCGGGCTCTTCCATACCTTTCAAGGCTTCGTGGCGCCCAAGTCAACTCCAAAGCCTAAACCACCGCCAGATCATGAGATTACCAACAAGAGAATCACAACTACGCATGCTTGTACCGAATGTAAACGTCGGAAAATGTGAGTTTGTTTGTTTAATGGAATGTGAATTAGAATCTGACAGTCCATCTTTATAGTCGATGTGATGGAAACCATCCATGTACTCCATGTTCAACTGGACGAGCAAAGAAAAAGTGTGTCTATGATAGACATAGGCAACGTATTGTGCCATCACGCAGGTATGTTTTCATCACTGATATTTCATCACGCCATACTGGTAGCTAATATGTTCATGTCCCTCTACCAGAGTAATCGAATCCTTAACCCACAAGAACAACCAATATCAACAAGTCCTCACTACTTTATTCCCAGACCATAGGGTAGAAGACTTATCAAATCTCACTCGTGAAGCTTTGGTTCAGCTTCTTTCAAATTCATCTCTACCTGACTCTTCAACCCGTCAATCCTTCAAGCATGACACCAAGGCCTCACCAACAGCCCGTCCAGGTATCAAACTTGAGTCTCCAGAACCAAAGCAATCTAAGTCTAGCCAACAACCAACTCCCAAGGTCGACATGCCGCCACCACCAGCATATAAACTCGAACCTTCACAGGCGATATCATCAGTAAAGGAGTCAATCGATATCATGGCTAAGGTCAAGCCCACGGTACGGGATCTTCTCTCGGTATGTCCCGGATACTTAGAATCATTGAGTGTGTATCCGACTATAGAACATATCAGAAGCTCGGTATCTGCAACAACTCAGGCTTGGCTACAGAGTCCAGAAGCCCTCATTGACGCATACTTTTGTCACGCCCATGAATTGATGCCTATGATCGATGAGGCAACCTTCCGCCAAATCTACACTGACCAGATTCGACATGACGCCCCCTGGCAATGTCTCTTGAACATTGTGCTAGCGACAGGTTGTTTGTTCGTTTCCGACAGCGACGATTGTCATCACCTTGCATTCTACGCCAAGTCTATGTCTTTTCTAGACCTAGAGTCTGAAAGTGAGGCTTCACTTGATACTGTTCAAGCCTTAGCTATAGCTGGAGGGTTCTATCTTCCTTACATTAACAAGCCAGCAATGGCGGGTTCTTTCCTCGGTGCTTCTGTTCGAATGGCACGGTCTCTTCATATCGACGTCTTTGCCAGCTCAGGTGGCAGTTTAACAGCACGAATATATCGACGCACATGGCTCAGTCTCGTCTCATTAAGCTCTTGGATTTCTACATCGCCAACACACTCGGCATATTATTCGCCCGAGGCTCTCCCGGATATTCTCACAACAGAATTTGAAGCAGGAAAGGTATGACTCTAGTTACTTGTAACACTGTACTGTCTGTGATATCTAACAGAAAAAACCAGATCCCAATGTTCACGGACACAATGGCTGTAGAGGACCACATCAGGTTGTCAGCTATTGCTAGTGCTATCTATGCGTTCCTCGGAAGACAAGAGCTTCCTTTGCTGGAAGAATATCAAGCCTTAGATTCAAAGCTACAGTCTTGGTACTCGTCGTCTCCTCTGATGAACAGGGAACAATACTTGGAGCAAGACTCTCTTGTTACAGCCAGTCGCGTGCTTAAGTGGAGATACTACAGTCTTCGAATTGTTCTCTACCGCAAGCGGATGTTTGAGTTGGCAGCGGAGGGTACTGTTGATCATAGCACTCAAGACCTAACTGTGGTCTCGCATTGTCGTTCATTCGCCAAACAGGTTCTTCAAGAGCAAGTGGAACAGCCCATATTTGGGCAATATCTTGCACGTACAGCTGCTTGTCTTGTATATGACGCCGTCATGGTACCTCTAGTGAGCCTTTTCTGGGAGGCAAACTCGTCCATGGCACAAATGTGGAACTACCAAGTCAAGTCGACACTTCCGTATTTGGAAGGGCTACAACCGTGGACAACTGTCGCTCGTGATGCTCGAGATATTGTAGAAAAGCTTTTTGGTATTTTCCAAGGCTCGCATTACGTGTTTGATTCGGTATCGTCAAGTCTAAACGAATCCCCGCAAGACTTCAGCCCTATTAACATAGAGGATACCCGTGGGGTCCCTAACGTTCGGGGTTTCGATAGTTTACCTCGAGGTGCTCTCTACCATGGTGAAAACTGGGTTTCTACTGAGCTCCCAATATGGCTACAAAATACGGCAGATGAAGGACAATCTATGATCACAGCTCCTAGTAATCACATGGTGAGCTGGAATTGCCAATCACAAGGGAAGAATGAAGGGTTTAATACCGGTGGTATCAACTACGGTCTTCAACTATTATAGCGATGTTGACTCGGTAATCTGGTTGTGTCACTCAGTCGTGTAACAACACGTTCGTCCAAGGCCTTTTGCTGTCAGGCACTGTGGCAGTGGCGTACGCGGATGCATTCCGTCTTAATTTGGCAATTACATCTACTGTGTAGTAAATTCGGCATTTCCTACATTCAAAAACAAGCAGCTATGGTCAGTTGTTTAGCTGTAAGGCTAAAGCCCCGTGAGGCATCTCTTTCACGTTTGGTCTTTGGTCGCCATCCGAACTTTCTGCTGATAACCGGTAACACCTTGGATTCTTGTACAATATGAGCCATGCTTTCAACGACAATCCCCGGTGCAACAACTTGGAATGCCGAAAGGAACTAACCGATAAGGCTGTTGTTACCACATGCTGGTATGTCTATTGACATAGTTGAACATATTCATGGGATATCATGTGCTAACTTCAATAAATCAATAGCCACATTTATTGTTTTGAATGTGCGTCTCGGGAAGGCCTTGTCGGGGCTGTCTCGTCTGACCGAAGATGCTGCCCTACCTGTCAACAGCTGTTGAGGAATGTCGATGATGTGGCTTTGCGAGATTTGCAGTGTACTGAGGAGTATAAGACTATTGTCTTGAGCGGTTTGAAGCCAGGTGTTATCATGGAGTGTGCCGGAAGAGCCATGTCGTTTTGGGAGTACCAGTGTGCCCAGGAAATGTGAGTGCCAAAGGCCATATGCAAAGAATGAACACAACACTAACATTATCCATATTGTTACAGTGGGTATCACAAGTACCTGAACAAGTCGCAGAGGAAGCGCCATGGTACAGAACGGAGACAACTCGAAACAATGGTCAGCGAGGCTCGTGGGATGGTGAACGAGATGCAAAGCCAGATGGCCGGTATGCTTTTGTTAAATGAGACCACTGGGTACCAATACTAACTTCCCTCTTTAAGAACTCCAAGCAGAAAATCGGGAACTGATGCTTAAAGTGGAAAGTCTGGACAAGGCTCGAGCAGACATCAAGAAGCGACTTGACTCTCAACATGAATACTTTCAGACTGTCCAAAGAAGTGCGGCGATGAATAACATGGCACAAGCATTCGCTGAGGGGCCTCCTCAACCCATTCCCTCTAATATGAAGTCAGGTAACCTGGCCATGTTGCCAAAAATGACACCACCTCATCCTATTGGCCATGATATGGCACATGGAAGGACTCCGGCTTCTGGGTTTCAAATTCAAGCACCAGATCGGAACATGGGGATGGCAGTATGGAATGGTGGCCAACCACCTCTAAGCCAACACTGGATACCTCGATCGAATGGACACAAGGGTTTTGAGCCTCCTAACAGTGCTTTGGGTATGCGGTCCAGCGTAGGCATGGCCTCAAATTCTGGGCCACGTCCTGATATTCTGACCCAATCCAGAACGATGTCAAGCAACCTGGGGTACTCAACAAACAATCCCGTGCATCCAATCCGGGCAAAATCGCGGGGTTCTTCGGTAAGCGGAGCAGGAGGAACGTATGGGCGAAAATCGGGCATGGGGCTCAGCTCCGGGATTAAAATGGGTCAAGCGTCATATGGTGGCAAACCACAATAGAAGCAAAGAACACGATGTAGCTGTCAGTGACAGGATAAAAATAGAAGTTTGATTTCTCATACAACGCTAATACGATTGTTCGGTTGTTCGCAATCACGTATTAATGATCAGATCTCATGGTCAACGATGGGGTTAGGGTTATGTGACGTAGTCGATGCGTAATTGATGGTGAAAGCTATTGATGCTATATTCAGCAAACAGCCGCAACGTTTCACCCCAGGATTTTTCATGGGTCTGAGGTAGTCAATTGTTTCGCTGCTCTGCCACAAGATGTATCTAGTTAGACCAAGATTNCCGATCTGTCTGGACTTTATATGTTTGCAGAGAGCCCCTTAAGATTCACCTCGACTAGTTACGGCTTCCATGAGTTGCTTCACAGCAAAAGCCTAATCAAAGTGGACAGTGACTAATTGACCAGATAGATCTCATCTGTCCATTGCTAACTCGAACCACAATAGATCAGCTATTCAAATCTACTACGCTAAGTATATGGGGTCACTTGCCTAGTGTTGAAAGCCATGGTCAGCCCCTGCCAAAAACGGATGCGCCTGCCTCTGATCTAACTTTTTGTCATCGTCATTCTGCCGGACTTTTTACCGGATAATTTTGACCACCAATCACACTGGCTTTACCTCCTACTCATCGTTCAAATACCAACAGCCAGAGCTACTGAGAACGCACAAACATAGTTTCTCAGTTCGACAAGGAGTTTTTGGCGATCAATATATTACAGAGTACTCACTATAGCCTAAGGCTATTCTCACGTTACACGAGATGATTTTTTTTTTTAATCATTACTCTCATGCAGGCTTAGCCTATGGAGAGACTTTCTGTATTGCAGGACATCTAAGTTCAACCTATGCTAGTACCAATCTAATCTGCAGACACCTCATATCCTCCAACCCAGTATATAGCAACCCGAATCCTAGCACCCTGACCCGACCCCAAGTTAGAAGACCCTCCACAGACCGGACAGTTAGTTCCAGCTTACAGTAAGTTACAAAGGTGCAGTCGCCAGGTGCAACCTTGAACTTAGTGTTCACTGGTTTGACCCGAGCAGGAATCGAACCTGCTACTTCTTCCATACATAAGAAGTACACCCAGCGCTTAACCACTGCGCCATCGGGGCTACACGAGATGATACCCCGGTACTTCAACTACGTGTACCGGCAAGCGTAAGTGGCTAACAAAAGACATTCTGATTGTACTAAATCTATCGAGAGACCCTACGCTAAATGAAGGATATAGTATCCTTCTTGTGGCAGAGCCACACAAACAAAAGATAAAACATGGCAGAACTCCCGCGTTCCGACCGTTTTCTAATGCAGACAGGTTATTACTTCTCTCCGCTTTTTTGAGGGTACTGCCTGAAACTTGCTAATTGATTCAGCTTGGGTCAACTTTGGTTTTATGTCACTGTATTTGCTGACTGTACTCAGTCATGCTTTGCAGGGGTGACAATGTCATTGAGCCTCACAAACTTGGTCAGTTTTTGTGGAGTTGATGAAGATTATGAAATAGAGTCGGTATATTTGTACACTCACGAAAATCTATTTCCACACTCATAGGAATTTTTGGGGGGTTTTAGGGTCGGGAGATGTGTGGGTTAGGTAGTTCACAGTGTGCTTCTGGTCATGTACAGTAAGTGTCCAGTCTTGGACTGTGATGGTGACGGTGTAGAATTTGATCGGGGCCGACTATGCAAGTTGCGTATGTACATATGTGCAATCAGACCCGCGGCCCACCTAGATGCGGGAGGTGTCTCAGCTTCCATGTTATANGTATTGCAGGACATCTAAGTTCAACCTATGCTAGTACCAATCTAATCTGCAGACACCTCATATCCTCCAACCCAGTATATAGCAACCCGAATCCTAGCACCCCGACCCGATCCCAAGTTAGAAGACCCTCCACAGACCGGACAGTTAGTTCCAGCTTACAGTAAGTTACAAAGGTGCAGTCGCCAGGTGCAACCTTGAACTTAGTGTTCACTGGTTTGACCCGAGCAGGAATCGCTCTGATTCAGTTGGAATCAATAAGTAATGATTGCACAACCCCTGCATGGATAGTTTGCCATTGATACGGGAAAAAAAGCACAGAAGGAGCCCACGTCGCCCCTCATGCAGTTGCGCAAAACAGCGACTTTGATATCTTAGTATTTTCATGATTTCTCCGCACGTCGGGAGTATCTTCATTTGCATTCTTTTATTATCGTCAAACTGCACAGTTACGAGTGATCCATTGATAGCAGGTCTATTGAACATTCGATACGCAATTCCCCATTCTTTTTTAGTTTAATTTTGTGGCGAAAGACGGGAAAGTCCGCCTCTTACAATTTTCCGACTTTTTAATTAATTTATGAGAACTTGATAGAACGGCAGACTGTGTGTCCTTTAAACATACAATCCACCACAACGACCGATTACCCTGCTGTAGAGTTTGCGGTTTTTTGACCGTTCTAGAATTACGCAGATATGGGGAAACATTGTATGTACACTTGGCATATGCCGTCTTCCTCCCACCACAGCAATGGCTAATCGCTTTTTTTTTTCTTTCAGCACGATACGGCGTCATCTTTGATGCCGGGTCTTCGGGAACCCGCGTCTACGTTTACAAATGGAAGGACCACGAAAAGGCCATGAAGGAAATCACACCTGGTCGCGAACACAGCCTTCCTAAAATCAAGATTGAAGAGAGCAAAAAAGTACACCCAGGTGTTTCCTCTTTTGCTGATACTCCTGCCCGCATCGGCCCCGATCACCTTAAAGCTCTTGTCGATGTTGCGCTTTCCGAAATCCCTGAGAGTAAGGTGCCCGAGACTCCAGTATACCTTATGGCTACGGCCGGCATGCGACTCTTGCCTTCGCGGCAACAAGAGGCTCTTCTTAGCGAAATGTGCTCCTACTTTAAAAAACACACGAATTTCCCGATTACCGACTGCAAAGCGCAATTCCAGATCATTCCCGGAGAAACTGAAGGACTCTATGGCTGGATTGCAGCCAACTATTTGCTGGGAGGATTTGACGACGCCAGCAAGGATTCAAAACACCATGGCACGTACGGTTTCTTGGACATGGGAGGTGCATCAGCGCAGATTGCGTTTGCACCAAATGCCACAGAGGCAGCTAAGCATGCTGATGATTTGAAATTGTTGCGCTTCCGGGCTTTGGACGGAAATCCTATTGAGTACAAGGTGTTTACTACGACGTGGCTTGGGTTTGGTGCAAACAAGGCACGCGACCGCTACATTGAACATCTTGTTACCAAGTACGACCACCAATCGGGCGATCTTCCCGACCCGTGCACGCCACGCGGCCTGCGTATCACCACCAAAGGCGAAGTTGTGACTGGAAAGGATAAGGTAGCCGGACCTGTGTTGATAGGAACGGGTGATTTCAAGGCTTGTCTGGCGGAGACTCAGCCGCTTTTAGAAAAAGACGCACCTTGCCCGGATCCTCCGTGTCTGATCAATGGGCAGCATGTGCCGGCGTTGGACTTTGACGTGAATCATTTTGTTGGTGTATCGGAGTACTGGCATACAACCCACGGCGTTTTTGGTGCGCATGACGACGACAAGGACGACTATGATTTAGCGACATATCAGAACAAGGTCAACACTTTCTGTAGTCAGGAGTGGGAAGACATTTACGAGTCAATAGATGGCCGTAGTAAGAGTCTCCAGGACAAGACACAGGATGCTATACAGGCGTGTTTCAAGGCGTCTTGGATGATTAATGTGCTGTACGAGGGAATTGGTATTCCCCGCGTGGGTCTTGAGGCCGAAGCACACAATGCGTCAATTAACCCGTTCCGCCCCGTGAATAAGGTTGACGGCGCGGAAGTCAGTTGGACATTGGGCAAGATGTTACTGCATGCTTCGGCGGAGGTTCCTGCCGCCAGTTCTGGAATGCTACCGGTTGGATTCGGCAGCAATGAAGCTGGTATCCCCAAGGACTTTGAGTTTGGTAGCTCCATAACTCTACCGAAGAAGGGTGCTAGTGATCATGAAGATCACGACGATGATGATTACGTACATGCGCCATCACAGTCTTTCTCGAGCATTTTCCTGTTCATCCTTTGCATTCTTGCGCTTCTCTTTGTGCTTAGAAAGCGTGAGCGGCGTCTGCGGGTCATGACCTTTTTCCAGGGCTTCTCGTCATCCCGTCCGGGTGTTTCAAGATCAACGTCTTTTGTGCGCAAGCTTTTCCGGCGTAACACTCCTATGTACGAGCGTGTCATGGAAGAAGGTGGCATCGAAGACTTTGAACTGGCAGATGCTGATGGTACCGACTCAGAGAGCTCTTTTGGTGGGCGGAGAACCCCTCGGTTCAATGTCGAGGGCAGTCCGGTATCCAAGATTGATCGCAGTGGTGTCGTGGTGCGAACAGAGAGCCGGGAGCAGTTGGCGTTACCACAGAAGTTGAATGTCGGGAGACGGAGTAGGACGGGCAGTCCAGCGCGACACAAGAGTCCATTAATCAACTAGAAGACGTGAGATTTTGTTTTCCTTGTGTTTGTCTTTTGACTTTTGATGTATTGATGATGAACAAATAGAATGATGACCCAATCCTTAACATTGAACTTTGATTGCCATTGCTACTCTAAATCCTACCCTGTCTTGGTTCCTATAAACGCCGTGTTGTGTGTTGATGTGCATGTAATCCAGATCTAGTATAATGAATAATGGTTGAGCAAGTGAGATTTTGTTTCAATCTCTGTTCTCCAAGAAGGTAGGGTCACTACGCACACGGCCTTCAAACTTCTTCCACCAATTTTGAAAAGCCTTGAGAGGCACAACCTCGACACCACCAGGCCCAGTAGTCCCACTGAAGCTAGCCATAAAGTCAAACGCATTCTCTATGACCGCCTGAGCCAACGAGATCTTCTGCGCATGAGTTACCTGGCTAAGACCCGAACCACCACCCACAGACGAAGGTAACGTTTTCAACTTCTCCGCTACTTGATCTTCCGGTTCAATAGTAATTGCAATGGCGATACCTTGGTCTGAAGAGAACCTTTCCACCGAGATCATGACACTTTCCTGTCCGGGACCAACACCACCGAGAAATTCAAGAGGAGGCTCTTGGTTGGCTGCGATTGAGGCGGCGGTGTCTGAGGCTTTTGCGGCGAATATGGCACAGGCGGTGCTTGGTGGGAGAGAGATGCCTGGGGTTAAGGCGATTACGGTGGTGGCGCAGTTGGGGATTCCGTAGAGAAAACAGGTTTCGGTGAGGGTTTGTGAGGGTGACGTTAACATTGGGTGACCAACGGGGATCACGGCGAATGGGATGGTGGCCATTTTTGGGGAGAGTTATGATTAGGACCTGTGGCGATGACGTAATTGGTAAATATAAATGGGTTAGAGAATGTAAATTGGAAAAGAGAAATCGTAGCCGAAGAGGGGGTAAATGAGGAATGAAAATATTTGAATAATGGTATATGTGTGTATCTATGTGAAGTTAAAAACAGTCATTCATAAGTCAGAATCAAGAGATTTGTTCCTGATTTATTATGAAAATGTCAAACCCTTGTTTGCTCATCTAGGCCATGAGGTTATTTCCATTTTTGTAACCACATTTGTCCAAATAGAAAAGCGGAGATGTTTCTGGAATCTGCCGGAATTTTTGGGTTTTTGGGTTGAAGAGCTTACTATACGTGGGCTGGGGGTAAAGTACGGGGCTGAATGGACAATACTGGTGCATATAGTAGGTCAATGTGACAAAAGTAGTTATAAGTGACAAAATATCTTGTGGTGGTTAGTGATTCATGCGGTGATTCATGGAAAGGCGTAACAAGGAAGCTGGAATCATCCGACTGGGGTTAGTGCCGTAACCCGGACGGTCAACGTCGTAGATTTAGTGATGACTGTAGCATTGATGATTGATAGTTGATCCCAGATGACATATTTTGAATATTTTCTCTCTTCTGTTAGGCCGTGTCTAATTTGCCGATAATGTTCATTTTGAATGTTACACGGTCGTTTAGACTTGCCGTGGCTCGCCCCATATATATTACACCAGTTCGAGCTGTATTAGCTCGGCAGTCACTTCTGGTGCCCCGCTTCAGAACATATACTTCCTCTGCACTCCCAAAGAACTATTTTGCCATGACGCGATTGACGACTTTGGATCTCCTTAATAATGTGGATAAGTCAGTGGATGTGCCGAGAAATATCCCTTGCTCTTGTCTCTAACTATGACTCTAGATTTCCTCATGCCGAGACAAACCCAGAGGCTTTCAAAGCCGCTAAGTCTCAAATGTATGAGTTGCACGCTGAAGATGCAGAGGGTACATATGCCATTGGATGGATGATCCCATTGGTTGTGAACGCCTTAACCGAACTTCCACCCGACTTGGCAAGCACATTCACCGTTAACCACGAGAAACGCCTCGTCATCGCCTTCAAGGAAGCCACTGAGGCCGAGAGAACAGAAAAGGCCCTTGCTATTGCCAAGTACTGGAGGGAACAAAACAAGTTCAAGGTTCTTAAGGGCTGGCGTAACGAGAGATGGCCTGTGTATGCCCGTAACGGAAAGGAGTTACTCCTTAGTGTTGAGAGATCGGCTGTTGGCCTCTTTGGTGTTAACTGTTACGGTGTTCATCTTAATGCCTATGTCAAGACCGCCGAGGGGTATAAGTTCTGGATTGGGAGACGTGCGGCAAACAAGGCTTTATGGCCGGGGATGCTTGATAATGCTGCGGCGGGTGGTCTTACGACGGGCGAGGATCCATTGGAATGTATCATCCGTGAAGCTGACGAAGAGGCGGCTCTCCCCGAAGATCTTATGAGGAAGAAGTGCACGCCTGGAGACGCATTGACATATATCTCTGTCACGGAAAACTCCAATGTTGAAAATGGCCTGTTATATCCCGAGTGCCAATGGGTATACGATGTCGAACTACCGGCTGATGTCAAGCCTATCCCTAAAGACGGCGAAGTAGAGGAGTTTTACCTGTGGGATGTTGAAAAGGTATGGGATGAAATGTGCCAAGGAAACTTCAAGCCCAATTGTGCTATGGTTATGGTCAACTTCTTCATCCGTTATGGTATCATGTCAAAGGAAACCGAGCCGCATCTCGAAGAAGTTAAGATCCGACTTCATCATCCACTACCATTCCCCGGCCCGCAAAGATTCTTCAAAGAGGAGTAAAATATGAGACAATAAATAGTAATTATATAATCAAAGGGCAGCCAGCTACTTTTGTTTCTAGCAAAGCGCCCTCGCGGCCGTGGCTGTTGGCCGGTTAAGTCTCGCTTGTCTATGAAAAACGCTCGTGATATCATCCGGGTACAAAAAAAGGAAACGCCCAATAAACTCCAAACACTCTGTTTCATCGCTTATTTCTTAAGGAGGAGGTAGATGTAGTCAACGCGCAGAGACGTCAGCTTCTTGTATGGGCCGTCCAGCGAGAGCAGGAGGCCGCCGAACGAGGCATACACCTTACTATGCGATTGTTAGTGATCCGTAACTTTACGCTGCTTGGTCCGGTATTCCCGCTGCTACTTACATGTTCTTGCCATCGTCGCCGTCCTCAAACTTGTAGATCTTGCCGTAGCAGACATAGTCGTACATATCGGCCAGCGTGGGCTCAGGCGGGTTGTTACCCTTGGTGGTATCTCTCCAGCCCTTCTCCTCGCTCTTGGAGCCATCCAGGGCCAGCGAAGTAGCAATGACAACGGTGATGTTCTCGCCAGGCGCCAGCACCAAAAGCTCAGTGTTGATGTCGAGGGTCAGGACGGTGGAGTCGTCGCCCGAGGCGGCCGTTATTCTGGCGACACGGTCATACTTGGACTGGTCGTGGCCAGTGACGGTGAAGTTGTCCTCGAAGAGGGTGGCGTCAGTGTTTCCGGACATGGTGGAGTATATGCGGTGAAGTGGATTTATGGACGGTTAATTGTAATCGCGGAGTGAATCTGCTTGGGGGCCGGTGTCGAGATCCTACTTCCATTCATAACCACGGCGCATGCTGGCAACGAAAAAAAGTTGACCAGGCTGTGGAATGGATGGGCCCAGCCTTGCGCGATGTGGGGCAGTAGTCCCGTTTCCAAAAAGGGAAATCAAGACCCCCACTACGACATGGGTGTTGGCCTCGGTATATGCATGTATGAGTTTACACGTCATTTGTGAGAAGTGCAATGTGAAAGTTTTGGCGTATACACGAGAGATATCACTTTACTTTCACAATGTCTTTTAAAAGGCGTAATGTCGCCATTGTTCCTGTCGGAGGGCCCGGTACCGGTTCATCACCAAATAGACCATCTGTCCCGGCCGCTCCGGTGCGTCGGACCAATGTACTTCCACCGGGAGTCAGAGCTTCAGCAGTTGATGGCAGACTGACCATCTCTACGGGAACGCCGTCTTTAGACAGTTCACTGGCGGGGTATATGGGTATTCCATTGGGTCATAGTTTGTTACTTCAAGAGTCAACTACGACGGACTTTGGTGGTGTGGTTCTGAGATACTTTGCCGCTGAAGGCCTGGTTTTGGGACAGCATGTTCATGTTGTGGGTGTTGGCGAAGCATGGAAGGCTTCTCTTCCTGGTCTGTCAGCTAAGCAAGAGTCAAGTTCGTCAAAGAGTCAAGCGAGGCCGACAGATGAGAAAATGAAGATTGCATGGAGATACGAGTCTTTGGGAAACCAGCAGAGGAATACTTCAGGTATACCAGTGGAACTCTTGGTCATGTAACTATAGGTACTAACAATAGTGTAGGCCCCAAGCAAGAAACTACCATCTATTGTCATAGATTCGATCTCAATAAGCGTTTAGAGCCATCTGCTATTAAAGGGCAATTCTCCGTTTACCAGATCCCGTTGGACGGAGGGTTACTTTCAATATTGGCCGACTTGAACAACAAGATTCAGACCTCACCAGAGGGCACAATCCACCGTATCCTTATCCCAAATCTGTTGTTACCCACTATCTATCCCGCCAGCATGTGCCGACCAGTGGTTATCAACCAATTCCTCCATGGTCTCCGTGCTATTCTTCGGAGATACCCAGAACAAACCGCCGCCATTCTCACCATGTCGGCGGATCTTTTCCCACCAGACACTGGTCTTGGGAAGTGGATTGAAAACATGAGTGATGGTGTAGCTCATTTGGTACCTACGCCATCTCAGATCGTCAATACTGAGGAGAGTAAGGAGAATATACAGGGTTACTTTAACCTGACGAGACTTCCAGTGTACAACGAGAAGGGCGGTGGTCACGAAGAAGGCAACTTTGGACAAAGTCTCTCTTTCAAGTTGAGCAGTTCTTCTGGGCTTGTCATTGCGCCATTGGCTCTTCCTCCTACGTTGGAAATGGAGCCTGCGGAGACTGACAATTCTCATGGGCATTCACATTCACATACTGATAAAAAGAAGCTGGACTTTTAATAACAATAAGTGGATACTTTTTTTTGTAGTGGTTACTTGCATGTACTTTTAGATGAATATATAGTGGTCCATCCATCTTAGCCCCACTTATTGCAAATTATTTATACCGTTCGAGTCCACACATAACGAACTTTGCTCTTGCTTCTATTTTTTTCCTCAACTGTCCTCTGCGTTCGCAGAGGAGATTCTGTCAAAGGTATGCTAATAATCGCCCCTTCATACAAACACCATTCGGAGATGATTCAACAATATTATCTGTCAATCCCCTGATATACGATGACGACAAAATTTATCTGTGTCTTTTTATATGATCCTCCACCATTGAGATTCTTTTTTCACACACAAGTTTCCTGTTGAACATATCAACTAACAAAAATCTCAGATGTAGAATCGCCCCTTGGACTTTGCACCAAAAACAATGACCTCTGAATCCACCATTCCGCGGGCGCGGATCTCTCTCATTGGCGGGAGATATCTGATCTTTGACTATCAGGATATTTCCCGTCTCCGTCGAGACCATAACATCTGCGCCATCCTCGTCGGCACCACGCCACAAAATCCAAGTCAAAACGTCTTCCAGGGCGTTCCACTGGAAATTGGTCCCGAAGAAGCCACTGGTCTTGTCGCCATCGGTGCTGCCTATATTGTTGACGAGCTTAATGTTCACATGCAGGCTCTTGATGGGCCGGACTCGACACACCGGACTAGGTATATTGACGACTTGAAGTCTCGTCGTCATCAGTATGCTGATGCCCTTGAGCAAGATGAGCTGAGGAAGAAGAAGGATGCTCAGGTTTATTTGAAGAAGAATGCTAAGGGTGGACAACAGTCTACGGCGACTTCTAATGTGGCTTCTAATGCTCACCTTTCGGCTCTTACTCCCGCTCATAGTCAAGATCTTGTATCAGGGTTAACTCAGCCGTCTGTCGAGCATCGTTCTCGGGTCAATCCACTGTGGCGTTGGCTTCAGAGTAACTCGTTCTATATGACGCCGGGTCTCCGTTTTGGATCTCATTACAGCGTCTATCCAGGTGATCCACTTAGATACCATGCGCATTTCCTTGCAAACTCTTATGAGTGGGATAAGCCTGTACCTTTGTTGGACTTGGTTAGTAATGGTAGATTGGGCACTGCTGTCAAGAAGGGTTATCTTATTGGAAGTCAACCTCTTGATGAGGATCAAAATGATGCTGGACCTTTCCGTGCTTTCACGATTGAATGGGCGGCTATGTAATGTAATATCATGATTTACCACAATATATTGCACTCTTTGGTACAATTACCTTTCTACTATGTGAACATCTATGTATATGACGACCCTTTAAACGCCAAAGCCTATCTCTTTCGTCGTCTTCCCAGCAATACAGCCTGTAAGCTGACATCGAATACAAGGCCTAACAAAGTTCCACATTCTAAGCAACGTGATACTAATACACTCCACTCAAACCTGTCATGTCTGGCCAATACTCTATGATGTCCATCGATATCCAAGTTAAAACATGGACCATACACACAGAAACATACTGTTAGCATATCGTTTCCATGACAAGACACTACCACTGTAGATAGTATAGGGGAAACATCACCATGGTAGAACCCAAAAGGTCTTGACAACCTAAACATACTATCTTACTACCAAATAAACAACTTATCCACATTGAAATACAAAATGCTGAGCTAAAAATAAAATAACAACCTTATTGACCTACATCTCATCACTCATATCACGTCTATGGTACAAATATCCGGCTGAAGCTTCCAACCTCACGCCGACAACACACGCACTTGTCGTAATTCTTCATTGCCAGCTCAATCCGGCAGTCGTCACACAAACTTAGACAGCGACATGGCCACACGATAATCGTGCGTGGTGATCCTTGGCACACAACACATTGTGGACCGTCATCACCCATACCGGCACCACCGTCCCTCCAACTGATTTCTTCTCCGTTGGCACTATTCCGTGCTGCGGCTTCCCGCCGAGCTAGAATGAAAGCCTCAAGTAGTCGTTCTTCGTCTTCAAGATCCAGCATATCCTTAGCTACCAAGGCTTGGCGCTGATCACGAGACACCAAGATACGGGACCGTTGAACCTGCTCCATGCGACGGAATCGGGATCGTGTTACTACAGTGTCACTTGATAAATGAGCAGAGAGAACCCGTGCCGCCTCTCTATCTTCAAGAGTCTTCGGGTGAAGCAAGCGCGCAAGATCTTGGGCTGCTATCGGACTGTCGGCAAATGGAGTACCCTCCCTATGACGGGAGAGCACTTGCATCGATCGTTCACTCGTGTAATCTTCGGAATCATTTTCGTAATCGTCTTCTGAAGTGTCGCTAGTGTGATCATCATCACTACTGTCTTCACAATCGCTTGGCATGTAGTCGCCACTAGAATCGTTCATTCCCCATTTTCCGCCCTTGGCCCACCACTTATACAGACGACGATCCAAGTCGGTCTCATCAATAGGGCCGGCTCCTGGATCTGACGCTTTAGCTTGGCGAACCTGATATTCAACGTCGACGTCATCGTTATAAGGGATTTGGACACCTGCAATGGTTCCCCGGCAGAACGGGCGGGTCTTGCGTTTTGAGCTATGGTTCGTTGTAGTATCAGGACGCTTATGAGAAATGCTATTGGCGATACGAACAAGAACTGAAGGCTTCCAGTTGATACCAACGGTTCGCAGAATAGAGAGCAAAGACATAGCAACAATAGCAGACACAAGTTGACCCATACAACAAATCAAATCGACTGCCATGAGAACTCGGTTTCTCTTTTCCATGGCCCCGATTCCGTCTCGCTTGCGTCTTTCTGGGAAAGCAAGAGAATCTAACTTTTGAGCGGCTCGCTGTCGGGCATAGCCACTGTTTGAAGAAGTGGGTATCCTCTTGTCGTATTCTACTGGGATTAGGCCGACGACGCCACTATCGTCATATCTAACGTCGTGAGCAGATAATGACCGTCCAATGATATGGCTAGACTGAAACTCCTGCAAACGCTTTTCTTCAAGCCATGTTCGTGGCTTCAATGATACCATTTGGTCCTCCTGTAAATATACCGCTTCGCTCGCCAAAGATACTGCAGCGAATCCAATGCGAAGAAGAGCTGTGTAAAAGTCTACCTGTCCAGTCACTCTTAGTTCCGTTAAAGAGATACGAGCCTGCATATTCTCCATAGCAGCGGAAACACGAGTAGTGAAAGGAGCCGGTGTTCCCCGGTCATCCAAGGACAATGTCGATAACACTACGGTTATGGCATATATACCTAGACATCCCACCATCCCCGTGAACAACATCATGTGGGGTGTCCAGCCAAGCAAGCAGACAGTGGGTAGGCGTAAAAGACTCTGACTCGTGACATCGTCGAAAGAAAAGGCAGACCAACTGGACACAAGCATAGTCATGAAGCATACAGCCCACAGTCCAGTACTCAAAAGTCGATAACGCGCTTGGAGATTGAAAATCCCGAGAGCGTTGCTACTTATATGGCCTAAACATACCAGAAAAGCTACTACAAGCATTTCTGGTGATGTGTTGACTCTATTCAGAACCATGGCTCGGGTCAGAACAAAATCTGCGGCACGCTCTCTCTTAGAAATCCCGGCAGCACTTACAACGGCTGGTTGCATATACGTAAGCTTGTCCCATCCGATCTGACTAGTGATAGCACCCTCCGCTTCAGAGAAGGCAAGCGAGGTTTCCAGCAAGCTCATTCCCGTGTCGGTTCCAGAAGAGCGTCCCTCTACTGCGCATGTCAAACACTCTACGAACCAACTAAGGCAGACACTAAGGAACACTGGCCACAGCAATGCCAACGAACCATGGAAACCACTACCATCAGTTACCCCATTACCCGAATGGATCATCTTGACAGCCAGACATGATTCTCTATCTGAAGGATTCAACAACAAAAGAGAGCTAAGACGATGTAGCACCGGCAAATCAAAAGCAAACATCAGATCTGAGGATTGTTGCTCATCGCCCCAACGAAGTAGAGAGAATCGAGGAGACGTCTGACAGTGTATCGATCGTAACAAAGCAATAGATTGCCACAGCAAGATACCAATCGGTGGTAAGCGTAGTATCAGGCGCGAGAGTAGAGAGAGCCTAATGCGCCGGCGGGTCCTGGCATAGACATTCGTCCGGTTCAGTATTATCGTCATGACTATGCTTGATATAGCCCATTTACTAAACGCAAAGGATATGAGGCCACTTAACCCTCGAAGGTTCTCCGTCTGTATTGGGCTTTCGGGCCCTGGAACCTCCATCGTAGGCCCTGACGACATTGAGGCTGTTGCGAACCCAGCTGGTGAGGCGGGGGAACGAAATTGGGCGGGATGTGCTTGGCTATTCATCGTTTCGAGGGGGTCGCGGTTCATGGTTGTTCGTAGCAGAATGGGAGGTTCGCAATCGATGTGTCAATATGTGTGCGCAAATAAAGGCGGCCGTCTTCGCGGGCGATGGCTAGGGCGCCAAACCCTTTAGGTAATGCGCAAGCCAGTGTCGATTTACTAAAGAATGAACGATACACGGTGATAGCGGTGATAGCGGTGAAAATTAAACAACAGTGCCAAGATGTGTAGAAGAAAGACAATCCGAGGTATGGTGTGGATGGTAAGCCAATAATGAGTAGCCTCCAAAAATTTGGGACGGATGAAATGGCAAATGGAAAGAAAAGCGTGAATTATGAAGTCACAAAGCACTTGTTAAGCCAGACAAAGTCAGCATGCAACTATGCAAGGTTCCGTTACTAAAGAAGCGCCCTGAACGCTAGGCCAGACTTAAAGTTTAGGTGATAATGTAACCCCTATAGACAGCAGTTTACAGTGGCTCTCTCTTGATCTAAACGAGTTTAAATAGGAAGAAGCTTCGTCGCAACGAGCTCGGCAATGACGCAACACCAATGTCAGGATTATTTGCAATGCATTCTACGCAGTACGAACGGAGAACTACAGGAACAAGCGAGAAGTCCGTTATTCGAGCTGTTACTTCAATCTCTGGGGTGTCTCTTCCATGCGAATTGTCAAGAAATCACGGTACGATTCGAGATCAACTACTCTGCATGTGTATACAACCTGTTTGTTTACTTTGTGACGACATTTCAACCAAATCCTGTCGCAAATCCAATCGTCAATGTTCGGACAGGGATCTACGATAAACAAATCACAGACGTCATTGTGAAATTCTCTGAAATACTTGCATGTGTGCTCATGTTTGAAAGAATTCTCGTGGGTCTTTGCTACGTAAAAGTTGGCCACTTCACTCATCTACCAATTCATCTTCCATATGTTTCTTTCTAAGAACAATCGTATCATTAAACTAGGTGTTTATACATATAGCATTCATCATCTACAACAAAGAACTACGAGCCCTAACCCTTTCATTGATCATAACGTTTGAATTAAATTTAACTAGACAACGTCTCCATCAAGCTACTGCTCAAAATACTCTTGGTCCCCTTAGCCGCATGAATCGCTTTGCTAATTAGCTTCAAGTGAATCATACCGTCTCCTGATGGAAGTTGTCCCTTTACCCACATGTTGGTCACCTCTTCGCGAGATGGCATGTAGGCTACACAACACATGGCCAAGATCTCACTGTGTTCTGACGGTACGGGATCTAGCACAAGCTTTGTCTCTTCTGAACCTTCGTCCTTGACAAGAGCAGCGACTCCGCCACTGACAATATCCACTGTATCAATGCCTGCATCTGCAATAGCTGCTGAGGCGACCGTGACACATCCAGCAAGAATATTCATCATGCTCCACTCATCATTTTCAGCTCCCTCAGGCGTGTCCCTAGCTTCATCTCCTTCAATGATAGTGACAATGACTTCGACACCACTCTTGGGCCATCTCTCTGCAATGATGGACCCACGCAGGGCAGTTTCGAGGTGTACACTGAGATCACGCTCACTGTTATCCCGTAGGTATCCCCGTCGTTGTCTGGTGGCAAATGGCGCATATTTGACATGTGTAGTGAGGACGAGATGTGGTGAGAAGGGAGCTGATCTGGGTAAAGCGCGTGGGCCGTGGACACTGCAAATCAGCTTCATGCCATTACCGCTCCGCATGGTTGTGTGAAGAGATGAGGGTCTTTCAACCTCGAGATATGCCGATCCTGACGCGGTAGGAGCAACTCCTGTCTTGAGGACTATTGAGGAAATGATTAGAAGAAGGTCAATATTTGAGGAGAAAACTCAAAACTCACATGATGCTCTGATGGCATCCGCTTTCCGGAGTCTAAGGGCCTTGTCATTTTTGGTCGGGTAGAAAACCGGCGGGGCGGTCGCGGCAGGTGGCCCGTTGATCCGTCTTCTGTCAGTCATCGTGAAAGTCTGATGCCGCTAAACTGGCTAAATTAAAAGTCTTGATGATGAATATACGACCTGTAAAACATCGCCATACAGCAAGCTATTCTTTGGCAGTTTACAAATTCCTTATCGNGGCCGTGGACACTGCAAATCAGCTTCATGCCATTACCGCTCCGCATGGTTGTGTGAAGAGATGAGGGTCTTTCAACTTCGAGATATGCCGATCCTGACGCGGTAGGAGCAACTCCTGTCTTGAGGACTATTGAGGAAATGGTTAGAAGAAGGTCAATATTTGAGGAGAAAACCCAAAACTCACATGATGCTCTGATGGCATCCGCTTTCCGGAGTCTAAGAGCCTTGTCATTTTTGGTCGGGTAGAAAACCGGCGGGGCGGTCGCGGCAGGTGGCCCGTTAATCCGTCTTCTGTCAGTCATCGTGAAAATCTGATGCCGCTAAACTGTCTAAATTAAAAGTCTTGATGATGAATATACGACCTGTAAAACATCATCATACAGAAAGCTATTCTTTGGCAGTTTACAAATTCCTTATCGATAATAAACTGGATTGTGGGGACGTCTGCGTAACCTGGTTATAACGATACCAGCCTCCATTTTATATATTCTTGTAAACCTCATCTGCTCATTACCCCCACTGTTATCTTATCAGACCTGATCCACTTAAAAAAAACATAAAAGCTCGTTGAGGACGGGCTTCCGTTTGGGATTTTTTTGTCTTGCTTCTTCATCACCATCTCTAAATTAGAGACAAGTGCCTCAATGGCACTTTTGCTGAGCAGACTGGCTTGCCATCTGTTCAGCTAAGATATATTTGGTAAGTTTTTGAACAGTCACCTCTACTCCTTTATTCGCATGATGCAAAACATACCACTCTGTTTTTGTGATCACCTGAACATATAAAACAACATGCACTACCATCTGATTGAAACTCAATGGATTCACTTTTCAACCGTCTATTTTGACTGGAGTACATCAGCTAACTGATTTAAAGATTGTAGACTTGTNAAGCTATTCTTTGGCAGTTTACAAATTCCTTATCGATAATAAACTGGATTGTGGGGACGTCTGCGTAACCTGGTTATAACGATACCAGCCTCCATTTTATATATTCATGTAAACCTCATCTGGTCATTACCCCCACTGTTATCTTATCAGACCTGATCCACTAAAAAAAAACATAAAAGCTCGTTGAGGACGGGCTTCCGTTTAGGATTTTTTTGTCTTGCTTCTTCATCACCATCTCTAAATTAGAGACAAGTGCCTCAATGGCACTTTTGCTGAGCAGACTGGCTGGCCATCTGCTCAGCTAAGATATATTTGGTAAGTTGTTGAACAGTCACCTTTACTCCTTTATTCGCATGATGCAAAACATACCACTCTGTTTTTGTGATCACCTGAACATATAAAACAACATGCACTACCATCTGATTGAAACTCAATGGATTCACTTTTCAACCGTCTAGTTTGACTGGAGTACATCAGCTAACTGATTTAAAGATTGTAGACTTGTAGACTATATAAACCTGTGATATCAGGCCATTCAAACTACCAGATGTGACTGTAAGTACTTGCACTTCCTACACTGCCCATATTTCTATGATGAGACCTTTTTTCAGTTCTGCTTCTGAATAAGATGAAGAGAATTTTTACCAATACCAAAACCTCTGAAGAAATACCCTCCGCATAATTTTATTTGCTCTTGTTAGTTGGACAACATCGCTAACATTATCAAAGACTTTCTCAACAGAAACACAGTAGTCACATCTCGATATGCTTATAATGTAAGTATATTCGACGGCTCATCCATGATATTTGAGGTTCAGTGCACGTGATGATCACAGTTTATCCATTCAACGAATGTCATNATTTCTATGATGAGACCTTTTTTCAGTTCTGCTTCTGAATAAGATGAAGAGAATTTTTACCAATACCAAAACCTCTGAAGAAATACCCTCCGCATAATTTTATTTGCTCTTGTTAGTTGGACAACATAGCTAACATTATCAAAGACTTTCTCAACAGAAACACAGTAGTCACATCTCGATATGCTTATAATGTAAGTATACTCGACGGCTCATCCATGATATTTGAGGTTCAGTGCACATGATGATCACAGTTTATCCATTCAACGAATGTCATCCCGGCCGAGCGGTCCTCCCAGACCTTAGTTGTGTTTACACAGCAAGGACGGGTCGTGGAGTTTGAACCTGTTCTCAGGATCTTTAATTCGGCTTCCGTGTCTTGGCCAGCTCCGTCTCGTTTTGAGGCCGCGCTGCACAGGGCCGGTCGGGCTGATTGCGTAAAACGCTACTCTGAATGCACACCCAAACCATCTTTGGATATAGTCGAAGACTATCAATTCATGTAGCCGTTTTAAACTAACCAGGCGCAGATTTGTAT